>QVRM01004259.1:160000-163367 GCA_003439945.1 Dermanyssus gallinae
CTGCTGTTACTGATGATGCTGACGATAGCCGTGCTGACGATGACCTTCCTGATCTAAAAGGGAGACGCGGGGAAATTTATCGATCGATCCAGCGAGCGACCGAGCTTCGAGGTTTTTTTTGGCCTCATGCTGTCCGATCATAGACCGGGCACTAGCGGCTTGCTTCGCGGAAGGTCTTCGACGCCAATGAATCAGCCCCCAGTTTCGAAGTTACCAACACTATGATCAGCGTGTTCAGCGATGCAACGATGCACACCAATGACAATGACGCTGATGACAACAATAACAACGATAAAAACAACAGCAACAATAACGACGGAAGCGGCGGCTGCTGCTGCTGCTGCAACAGCAACAACAAAACAACAAAGACAACATTGACAACGGCAGTTCCTCCTCGAAGAGTTCCTCGTATGACTTGCCATGTCTTGAAGTTCCACCTGCTTTTGATGCCCATCTTTGGTGTTTTTGTCTCCGACGTTTTTTCACGCTGTTCCATTCTTTCTCTCTCTCTCTCTCTCTCTCTTTCCCTTTCTCTTGCTCATCTACGAGTCTTCCTTCTAGCCAGAAAAAAGTATTAACAAAGGCTTTTTTCGTCGTACACATGAAATATTGCGTGGGGGTGGGTTATCACGCAGTGCTTCCGGCTTTGTTACTCGTCATTCGATCGTTGTTGTTGTCGTCGTTGTTGTCTTCCTTGTTCGTTTGACAGCTTTTCACCTAAATATTGCTGGTATTATTCTAGCCTCGGTTATTGTCATTGTTTTCTTGTCGCGTCGCTACTGTCAATCTTACTGTTGTTGTTGTGGGAGACGCTGCTGCTAGTTCGTTGATATTTCTGGGATTACGATTTAGAACTCTTTTCCAGAAAGTCAACGTTTTACCTATTTATATATATATATATATATATATATTATATATATATATATATATATAAATATAAACATCGGTTTTAAGTTCTATATATATATATATATATACATCCGTTAAGAGTTCTAAAAATGAAGTCATTGATCAGCACTTTTCGAGAGCGTCTAGCCAGCTAGCTCTCTCGAGTTATCGAAGTCACACGGAGATGGTCGTTCGACACACAAAGCTAACTAACGTTATTTTGTCTTTTCTTTTGTTTGCTCTCTGTCTGTCTGTCTCTCTCTTGTTTCTCGCGCGTGCAATTGCAGGTAAGATTTTGCGACGAAGAAATTGCGTCAACTTGATGTTTCGTATGCTGTTCGGGAACTTGTCGGAAGCAGCTGTTTGGCGATGGTGGCGGCCTGCGGCGGCGGCAGGTGGGCGCCATCTCGCACGGTCTGTAGTACCTGTCTGTACATTGTCTGGCGTTGGCGTGTGGACGTTTTTTTTTTGCGTGTGTTTTTCTAGCGTTTCTACCGAAAGACAGATCCACAGCAGTGGCCGTAGGAACAGCAGCGGAAGCAACAGCAGGCAACTCGCAGCTAGTTGTCTATTGAGTTAGCCAGACACCCAGAGGCACGGCGAACTGGCATAGACGCTTCTTTGCTTCGGCTGCTGGGGCTTGTTTCGGTCCTCACGGCTCGTTTTCCGTGTGTTGGGCTCTGTTACGAGCTCATTCGTCATTAGCTTGCCTCATTGGTCGTCGTCGTCGTCGTCGTCGTCGTTGTTGTTGTGTGTTGTTGTTGTTGTTATTATTGTTGTTGTTGTTGTTGTTGTTGTTGTCGTCGTTTGGAGTTGTGCGGTGTGTGATGTCAATGGTGTGACGTCGTCAATGACGAGTCATTACGACGACGACGACGACAACGACGACAACGACAACAACGACGGAGTTACTGTGAGGTATCATGATCTTGGGACGATGATGAACTTGCCGTTGTTGTTGTTGTTGTTGTTATTGTGTTGTTGGTGTGTTGTTGTTGCTGCTGCCTTGTACTATTGACTAACAGCTATAATCGATGTAATGATCGTTAAAACTTGTTGGTTGCGGTTGTTGTTGTTGTTTGTTGTTGTTGTTGATGTTGATGATGAATTGTTGTGTGTTGTTGGTGGTGGGTGTTGTTGTTTTTGTTAGCACTGTTGTCGCACGAAATGTTTGCTCAACCGATCAGCATTGAGAGGGCAGAGAGAGAGAGACACAACAAATGTGGCCAAATTCGTTGTCTATCGTTTTGCCGCAGGCACGTGAAATCTGCGTTTCTTTGCATAGCCGTTCAAAAACGTCGGTGCAGTTAGTACAGTGGCGTCATCATATATACTCCTATTATACATACATACTACGAGCAACTGGTTACAATGGCCATCATGCCATGTGTCGGTACTAATAAGACATCTAGTAAGAGTTAAGGTCTGTAATATATGCGGGCCCGGAGGTTACTAGCGCTAACCGAGATGCATACGGTTGGTTGTTTCGGGTCAAAGCCTAGAGAGTTGGTTGTGTTATTTGCATTGACGCTGATACGAGCAAGGATGAACGTTCCTTGAGTCAGACGGGAGGACCGTCAACCAACGATGAAAGAGATCGGAAGTTGTCGAAGTTGATGAAGTCGAAGGTATTGCTAGCAACAACGACAACAACAAAAACAACAACAACAAGAATAAAACGTGTTAATGAAGAACACATACTCGACAAAGCAACAGTAATTAAAAATAATAATTATTAAAAACAACATCAGTCTCTGCAACAGCATCACAGCGACATTTGAACTTAACTTAACCCAGCTACAAAGTCGATTAGCTACAGTTGCTTCAGTTGTGTTCAGTAAATAATAATGATCACCATCATCATGTTCTGGTTGTTGGCAGTCACAGGGCACATTCGTCAATGGACAATAACGTACATTGCCAGTTTTGCCAGTTTAGCTAATAATAAGAATAAAATACTACAAATTAAAGTTGGTATAGCTAGTTATTGTAGTACTAATAGCATTAGTGATGGTACTACTAGTAGAAGAAGTGTCGACAAAAACAAAGAGAAGCGCCGTTTCAAAACCGATTGAAAAAGTTCCTTATCCCAAAAAACAGCTATAAACTAAAGTGCCAGCCGCCCCATCGAAGCAGCCAATTAAAACTTGGTGTTTCTCTGACTGCTGACACTAGTAGCAGACCATGTTGAAATGCGGCGACAGCGGGACTGCACTCACCCGCAAAGATTGTAGCTGTGTCGATTTTTGAGATATTAAGACTGAAGGACGGAGAGACAAGCTATTGTTTTGCAACGGCAGTTGGTGTTATGTTATTGTTATATTTGTTGTTACTGTACTTGCTACTACTGCTGCTGCTGCTTGTGTGTGTTACTGTATTTGCGGTTGTCATAGTTATGGTTAAGTGGCTTGTTAAAGCCGCTCTGACTTGAAGGCATCTCGTATGTCTGTGCCAAACATTCATTCTCACGGAGCGAATA
>QVRM01004260.1:0-30756 GCA_003439945.1 Dermanyssus gallinae
AGTAGTAATGGTCATCGTCTTCAACGGACAAGCAGAAACAGTTGGTCGGTCGGCTGGCTGCTACTTCGAAAGACGACGACGATCACGACGACGACGACGGACGATAGACACAGATCTGGCGAGAGGGAAAAATGATGAAGACCTTGCGGTGTGGGCCGCAGCCGCTGAATTGCTCTTCTGCTGCACGCGTGTTACTACCGCCGACAACCGCGGACGGCATAGTCTCATCTTTGCCTGCTGGCGGTGATGATGCTGCTGCTGCTTCGTCTGCTCGTAGTAGCCTCGGTAAACCCCCGACGCAGATGTCAGTCTCCCTTTATCAGCATTTTGTCTTTTCCTCCCCCCTCGCTCTCCCTCTCTCTCTCTCTCTCTATCTCTCTCTCTCTCTCTCTCTCTCTATATATATATATATATATATATATATATATATATATATATATATATATATATATATATATATATATATGCTTTCTCTCCCACAATACGATGAGCACCAAACCACACCATCCTGTGTTCTCGATGAGAATGGTTAAGCCACGACGGTGTAATATGCATAGCTCGTTAGCAGTTAGCGAGTCATCGCGTTAGTTCTGTTTGCTGTCTGCTGTCTTCATGGGACGTTGTTTGTCTATCGTTGGCTAATTGCTTAGGTTGTTTGTTTTGCGGTTATAGGTAATTCATTATTAATGCTGATTGTTATTTATTAATTAGGCAGGCACCAACACGCATACACACACCCAACACGTTTGCGTATATCTTTGCAAAATTTCCTTTTGTTTCCGTCTACCTGCTGCAATGCAACGTGCAGGAGGATTAGGCCTATAGTGGTGGCGTCCGTCACGGTAACGCTACTCAATTGGAGTATTTTGTGCTTAATGCATTTCCTAATTCGCTCCATAAAGTGAGTATTTTAGAAAATTGTGAACATGCTCAAACACCTATACTAAAGCAGACAACTCCTTTCTGCTGGTGCCCCATACATCTGTGGTGGTGGTGGTGGTGAACATGCATGAATATGACGGCAAGCGGTAGCGAGGTTGGATCGATTCGTCTGTTAGCACGGATCGCGTTGGTAAATCGTTACAGTAATACGCTGGCCAGCTGTTTAGCAGCATTAGTCGGTGTGTCACCAAACTATCATCAGCGTAGTTAATAGAATACGTGTCGGTGTTTGTAACTTGGTTAAGCCTGCTCTTATTCCCAGTGGGTTTGACTGCCGGCCTGGTTTAGGTATATGTTTACACAAAGAAAAGCTTATCAGGAGTTTGTGCGTATGTAATCAGACGCCCACAAGATAACGCATAACAAAAAATAGGACCAACAGTTGTCACGTGATTAGTGCTGATTGTGAATGGTGGTACTGCATATAAACGATTTCTCACCAAGCTGATTGTGCCGCGGAAAGATACACTGTCAACGGCGAGCTATCCTGATAGACGTAACATGTTTTCCGCTAATATATATATATATATATATATATATATATGAGAGCAAAAGCGGATTCCTAGATATTATTCGTAGAGAGGTGGGGAATATTGCTGTGTTCTTTTGTCTTTAAGGAAGAAAACAGTCAGTGCGTCTTGTTGGTCTGCGGGGCCTCACAACGGCGCGGGCGTTGGAGGCGCCACGGTACTAAGAGAAGCACAATATTCTAATCATTCTCACGTTAACTGACGATGATAAGTAACCCTTGTGCCCAATCGTGCACACACACTGGTCAGCGGTCGGTCGACAAAAATAGTAATAATACCACACGCCTATTTCGACATACGTTCAATTTATTGTTTTCTTGTTTTTGAACTAAACATGTTTTTGCAGCGTTTGTAAGGATGCCGGAAGCAGGAGCAAGTTCTCTGCTCTGAAGGCGACTTGACAATGCTTTCCACCGTAGCGGCACCGCTGCCGTTCAGTTGAGAGCTACATGACAATGCGAGATGACTACAGGCCGTAATGTCGTCACCGACATGATTTCTATACAGCGACGTGAAGGAGAGTGTGATATATGTTGTTAGGCTGTAATGTTACGGCTTGTAGATAACTCGACGAAATACGTGTGTGTATATATATATATATATAGCTCACAGACTCGTTGCATCGGTAGAATCTCACCGGGGAGAACGTGAACTTAAGCAGATGTATCTGGCCGTCAGTAGTCCAAGCCCACGCATACGTAAGGAGAATTCCACAGTCTCGAGGGCGGGCGATGGGTGATACGATCGACAAAAGCCAGTGCACGAGACAATCGCAGAGTAGTACCGCCCGCAGGCGCATGTCATTTGTTTGGCAGTCGGCAATTGTTCGTGTATTTCGCTCTTACTTTTAGCTCTTTTTATTGTTGAAATGCTACAGCTTGCCTTTGACGTGTTGGGTGGGGCGGGCGGGGGGCGCTGTGCCGTGGCCTATCGGCAGAGGAGATTGCCACCTTGTCCTGGACGACCTATCCCAGGTCAATTGTTTGCCGACCTGAGCGTTCCGCTCTTGGCAGTGCTGCTGTTGCTGCTGCTGCTGGCAGCAGTAGCGTCGAAACCCTTTTGCATACTCGATGGAGTTGGTTGTTTTTTTTCTTGTTCTTGTTGTATTTGTGTGACAGTTTCTCGGCGACTGTTCAACCGACAATCGACACCCCGATAACCACCAGCAACCAGGCGATCGACGAATTCGTTTATCTGACAGAGCCGGACGGCAACTCTGTCCCAGCCCGGCTTTGTGCTGAGCCGTGTCCATACGAGTACTACGGTGTATTCAGTCTACTGCCGGCGCTGCGGCCGCCGCTGCCACGTCACCTCGAAGCAAATATAAGCACTTATTCTGTTGAAAAAAACTCGGTGAAACTCGGTAGCGAATCGCCATCAGTCTAGTGTGCATACGCAGCGCCGCTTCTGTGCAGCAAGCACAACTCGTGTCCGCGTTAGTGATCTATTGCTCATTTGTTGCATTTTCCACTAGTCGCAGATGTTTTGTATTTGCTACTATTGCGTCACGAGAGAAACAAAATGAAGGAATTGTCGACCTGAAAATAGACCAGGTGTGAAAAGGTGGAACTAGGAAGGGACTTGAGGGAGGGACGATTTCATGGGCGTTAACGGGGCCGTATGGCTCTTACGGCAACCGTGGGCAAATATTCAAGAGAATTTAGTTGACGGGAGACGATATATACTTTAACAGGAAGACAGAAAAAAATACAGAAATCAGTAGGCGGGATAGAGTAAGGAAGGAAAGGAAAGAGAAAGAAAGGGTGGAGAGATAGATAGAGGGTAGCACAGCATAAAGCAAATTAGTACTCGGTTTCTTTGCACATCCATCAACCTTGTCATAATTGAAGGATCTTTCGCAAACAGTCCTCGTAAGGCCGGGTGGGTAGCTTATCTCGTAGGCTTGACACATCTTCGTCATGACGTGAAGTATGATCATCATCATTATGATTATTATCGTTGTTGGTCTTGGCATTGTTGAACGTGTTGATTTTGTTGATGGGATTTCTTGTGAGTGTCGTGCGCCGAGGTAACTAGTGGAAGGGATGGCCACGCTTGCGTCATGAAATGCATAGCCGGCACGCGAAGTCGAAGGCTTCACCTGATGAAGTTACTGTAGCCAACCGAACACTGGGGCGATACGCGGCGCCCCAGAATCATCAGCTTGCGTACAAGGAAACTAGCTAATAGTCTGCTGACCTGGTCTCGATGAACAGAGCAAGGCGCCAGCCGACAAGATCCAGGCGGAAACTGAAGGAAAACGAATGAATACGTACATATATATATATATATATATATATATATGAGAGAGGGAGAGGGGAGCCCTGGAAAGGGTCAAGGGAAAAGCAACAAGCTGTGACAACGAGAAACTACTGCTGCTGAGGCGAATGCTGCTTACGTGGCCGTCGCATTTTCTGGCCTCGTCCCTACTGATGTCGTTAAGACGTGTAAACGTGTGTGCCGTGACGTAACTGAGTTTACGTCTGCTAACACTTGCTGTGTGGTTGCGGTTACAAATACTGGTACTACTACTACTACTACTATCGCTACTACGGTAGTTAGTACCCGGATAAATGTAACGATAAAAATGTAGCCGCAGAAACGTATTGCGTATATATATATATATATATATTTCCCTGTAACAATAGATACATCTAAAAAAAATCTCTCTCTCTATATATATATAATTAATTAATAGCGAACACGTCGCTTTCAACGCGTTGTATCGCATTTCGGTGTGCACCGGCCGACCACAGACAGGAGGACATTGTCAGTTGCCACAGTCCTGCAGGTCCAGCGACTGCAGCAGCAGTGGCAGTGGCAGCGGTCGCAGATCGGCTGTTCTTGTGAAAGTAGTCGAGGCTGTAACGTCACAGCAGATGATTCCACCCACAGTGCTGGCTGCCTGCCTGTCGGACTCGGCTGGAGTTGTCAGCACTTCCACTCCAACAAGGAATCGGTGCGGCGGTGGCTGGAAGTCGTTGCATTTGCTACATCGGGATAAGGTAGTGGAATCATACTAATAGAATTCATCTGCTAATCGGCGGCACGAGTCGTTACGCCTACGTTCCTCTGGCCTGTAGGTTGATGGAGCAGCGGCGTTGGCCGGCGCTAACGCTTCCTTAACGCTCCACCGGCTACTCTCTATACATGGGGAGACATGAGGAGAAGGGTGGTTTTTTTGTCTCGGCTCGCCTGGGCTGCTCGCCCTCGATATGGCCGGGTCACCGCCGCAGGCGCCGTCCCATGACGGCCACTACAAGCAATGTGGCCATTACAACCGGCTGCTGATGCAAGATGTCGTCCTCGTGTTTTTCTTTTTCTGCTTTTTTTTCTCTCATAAGAAGCAAAAGGCGCTCTGCTCTCGTAGTGATCTCAGTATACAAGTAGCAGTAGTGTTCATGTGTCGAGCCCGGTGGCGTTATGCATTCGCGTGCGTCTTGCGGCCGAAGGGTGACACAAGAGTGCCCAGGTTCGATCTCCACCGATGCACATTTGTAGTTCTTGGCGTCCGTCGTATGAAGGACAATGCAAGAGCCGGGCGCTAAATGTCGGCTGTGGGTCAGCCCGAAAAAGTTGTCTCTTTACTCGTTTTCTTATGACGGAAATCAAAGAAGGTCGTTGTTCAAGAAAAAGTCCACGCGGAACGCTTCACTAGCTCTCGTCATTTGATGTTTCTCTTGCTGAACACCGCCATACGTACGCACACGCTCCTCCTGCACCACGCTGCGCTTTGCGTATCGACGAGCCGAACATGCGGCAGGTTCAAGTGTCCATGTAAGCGCAGACTCACGCATTCATGCTTGCCTGTGTACATTTTGCTTGCACATTGCACATACATGGATGGCGTTTGTTAGATGATTGCAGGGACAATGTATACTCTTCAGGCTGTCGCACAAGCTGACTCATCCGATGACGGTAGCCCAGTAGTAGTAGTAGTAGTAATTGTTGTAGTAACTAGGTCGATGAGGTGTTATTTTTATAACATAGATATTTTCTCGGTTGGCACCTAGTGTGTGCTGTGTTTGTATTCGTTCGCCGCTGGTAGTTTGGCAGTCAACGTTGTTGTGAATGCTGCTGCTATTGTTGTTTTACTGTTGTTGTTGTTGTTGTTGTTGTTGTTGTTTTTGCTGTTGCTGCTGCTACCGCCGCAGTTGTTGTTGTTGCTGCGGTCGCGGTCCCGTAAACGGTCCTTCTCTTGGGAACGTGAGGTCGTCGATGAACGGTCCGCGCCCTCTACTACTAATGCTCTCATCCGCTGCAGTCTTCTTCTTTTGTCGTTGTCGTCAATCGTCAACAAAAGTCTGCAGTGGGGGCGCGCGTATTGTGTTAACGGTTAAACCGGCCGGCGACCACCGAACGGCTGTAGCACGAGGCGACTGTCTTCGACCGCGGCCGCCGCACGAGGCGCTAGCTCTGATTGCCGTGCCAGGCGTGCCGTCTTCGCCATTGCGGCGATGCCGGCGATGTCGATCTGGATAGATGATGAGTATGAATAAGACGCATGCAGATGCTGCTGCTCCTGCTTCTGTTGGTGCTCTTGCTGACATCACCACCACCACCACCACCACGGGGTAACACGGTGGGGGGAAACGAACGCGGGGGTCGACAGGGGAGAGGGGAGCAGACCTTGTTGCACTGCGGCATGCCCGCTCAGTACTCCCATTATCTTCATCACCCGTCCCCTTCTCCTGTCTTTGCCTCTCCTCTTCTGTGCTCTCCCCTTCTTACCCCGCAAAGATGAAAGGAAGATCAGGTTCTTCTTCGTTGGCTCTGTCGGACTCTCTCGTCGTCGCTTTCTCTCTCTCTCTTCCCTTCCTCCCTCCCTGCGTCCGCTTTTCATCTAAGACCGCGCGACGATCTGTAAATATTGCTTGGCTCGTTGGGTCCGCTGATCAGTCACAGTCAGTCAGTCAGTGAACGGTCAGGCCAACCAGCAACAACGGTTGGTCCGACCGTTTCTGTGGTCCATCCGACCGTTTCTGTGGTCAGGTCCGACCGTTTCTGTGGTCAGGTCCGACCGTTCCTGTAGTGTCGACCCACCCCGTGGCGGTCGTGGCGCACCGTCACCGCAGCGGCAGCGGCGGCGGCGGCATTTGCGTAGGGCGACGACAGTGCGTTGAACCCCCGGCAACAATAACGGCGCCTCTCTTCGGCCCTCGTTTCGGGGAGAGCCGGAGAGAGATAGCGAGAGAGCTACAGAGGGAGAGAGACGGAGAGCCGAACAGAGCGCGGCATCACCGCTTCAGCCTATTATGTCTGGCGCTTTGGCGACTCGGATCCGTCGTCGCAGAGCGCAGCCCGCCAGGCGTGCGCGCTTGTTGTTTGGTGCCGCCGGTTGGCAGGTCTTCTGGCAGGCCGATCAGCCAGACCAAAGATAGAAATGAATGAAGATGGCGATGGCGACCACAACCGTTGTTACCACCAGCAGCAGCAACAGCAGCAGCAGATACTGCGACACTTCTCCTACTAGGGCAGTAATCGCTAATTAGGCGCGCATTGCGACGGTAAAAAAAACGCCGGCGGACTGCACTGACTGATGATGCACCGTTTGCTTCTTCAGGCAGGCACACAGCAAGTGATTGTTGACCGCGTCAGCAGCAACAACAACAACAATAACGGCCACAATAACAACAATAACGGCAACAATAACAACAACAATAACGACAACAATTGCAGCAGCAGCAGCAGCCACCACTACTTAAGCATTACTATGAAATAGTAGGACTCTTAGTAATTCTGACAGCAGCAGCTTGCTATGAAGCCCTGCTGAGGTCCTAGCCAACGTTGTTGTTGTTGGTGTTTTTGTTGCTGTTGTTTTTTTGTTATCGTCGTTGGTGTTGTTTTTGTTGTTGTTGTTGTTTTTGTTGTTGTTGCCGTCGTGGTTTCTCGGCTGCCGTTCGACGTACCCGTTATAGTCCCGTACGCGTTCATGTATAGCTTGCGGCGTTGTCGACCTTACGTTGCCGACACTAATCCGTGACATTAGAGTCTTGTCGTCTATACGCTCGACACACGCGTCTGTAGGGCAAACTCAAGTAGAAACAGCGGTAGTCACAAGAATAACTGCCCTGTAACTAGCTCGGGGTACATTGGCTGGCCATTTGTATGCGCCGCTTAGCGTGACAATGCATGCTTGCTGGCAACTCGTGTTATTTTTAACCTTTTGCGGAGATGTTTTGTGAGTGTGTATATATATATATATATATATATATATATATGAAGTAAATAAATGCTGGATGCCGTAGATTTGTTCATCGTGTGACGCAGCAGTTACTAATAAATATTCGCTATATATACACGTCACAAATGCATATTTTGCTACACATAAATAATGATTATATATATATATATATATATATATATGTATGTTCAGCGACCGGCTAGTGAGTAGCGACGACATTGTTTACTTGGAACAGCAAGTCCGACTGCTCAAAGTAGCCTTTAAGCATCTAAGTACGGATTTGCCGTGATTGACAAAGCCGTCGCTGTATCAATCTAGTCGAATAATGCCGGTGTGCAGAATTAAGGTAGGCGGGAAAGAAGGCGCCGATGTTCATTTGCACGCCTCATGGCCGGGGGCGATCTGGCCGTATCATTTTTATGACATATATATATATAGATATATATATTGATAAATAACTATAATAATATTATATATATCATATATATATATATATATATACTATAATATATTATTATAAAATATATATATTTCTATATAATATATATATATTATATATCTATATATCTATAATATATCTATATATTTATTATATATATCTATAATTACATTTTTGGCTCAAAAAACGACTCTTGCGTCCCGTTGCGAGCTCGACGGTGAATGGCGGGCGAAGTTAGCGTTAGCAGACAAAAAAATATGTGGGGGTTTTGCGGTCAGCAATTATCTTCTTATTATTAGTTGCCACTCTTTAGAATTTAGGAGAGGAAGTTTCTTGGATAATATATATATATATATCGAGAGAGAGAGGGAGAGAGAGAGATAGATGGGGGGTGGGACTAGATGCGCAATGGGGTCTAAATAGTTGAAGTAGTTTCACGTGGGTGCGTCCCGATTGAGCACTTTTTTAGCTGGCAGGCTGCTAGCCATTTCTTTGTCCTAATCGATTGATTATAACCGTTTAATTTCAAACAAGTGATATATCTAACCATAATAACTTCTAGAGCCTATAATGTAAATTCAAAAATTGCTCATGTAATTGGCCCGTTCCGTTAGAAGTTTTGTTACTTCTAGGAGCGGACAAATGGTTTTCCCTTGCTCTTTAAATGCAGAGAGGTTTATTATATATATATATATATATATATATATATATATATATATAGAGAGAGAGAGAGAGAGATTAAAGCAATTAAAAGAGTAATTGGTATATTTGTTTGTTACGTTGTGTTACAGACGCGCCATGGTGTGGTCACTGTAAGGCGTTGGCTCCCGAATTCGCCAAGGCAGCTACCGAACTTGCTGAAGAGAAGTCTGAACTTAAGCTGGGCAAGGTTGACGCCACCGAACAGAAGGAGCTCGGCGAAAGGTTTGAGGTAAAAAGCTTTTACATTAAAGTGAGATTTGTCTGCTTGATGTTGTGATATGTAATATCTTACTTTGGTACATCGAAGGCTTTCAACCTACTGAGCAATTTCCATTGAATTGGTTTGCAGTAGGGTTCGAAGTACTATGTATTGTCGCTGTTTTAAGTTCGAAATATGGGTGCCTGGGTCAAAGTTTAGTCATATAGTAGTTGCTATATACGCTCTGGTGCCTGAACGGAATATGTAAACCTGCCAAGCATGGTGTCGATGAAAGAGCTTTCTGTTTTACCAGCTTCTCCATTTGTCTTTACAGATTAGCGGCTATCCGACACTGAAGCTATTCCGGGAGGGTAAGCCCATTGATTATAACGGAGGCCGTACAGCTCCGGAGATCATCCGCTGGCTAAAGAAGAAGACTGGTCCCCCCGCAGTAACTGTGACTACCGTCGATGAAGTCAACGCACTTAAGGAGGCCAACAATGTGGTCGTGTTCGGTTTGTTCAAGAACGTGGAGTCTGAGGCGGCTAAATTGTTCCTCCAGACAGCTCAAGGATTTGATGATCAACCGTTTGCCATCTCCTCGGAGGACGCCGTGTTTACTGCCTTGGAGGGCAAGGATGGGCAGGTTGTTCCTTGTAAAGAAGTTCGACGAGGGCCGCAACGTGCTCGAGAAACTAGAGAGCGTTGATGACACGAAGACGTTTATTGCCTCTAACTCGATGCCGTTGGTCACCGAATTCTCGCACGAGTCTGCCTCCAAGGTCTTTGGCGGTCCTATCAAGAGCCACAACCTTCTTTTCCTGGGCAAGAATGCTGCGAACTACGAGGAGCTACTCGCCAAGTTCCGTGATGCGGCCAAGCAGTTCAAGAACAAGGTTTTGTTCGTAAGCATTGACACAGAGAACTCGGATCACTCGAGGATATTGGACTTCTTTGGCGTTAAGAAGGCTGACAAGCCTCAAATGCGAATGATTCGTCTCGAAGACGAGATGGCGAAGTTCAAGCCACAGGACGAGACGAACCTTGATGTCGAAGTTGTGGCCAACTTTGTGACCGGCGTTCTCGACGGCACCGTGAAACAGCATCTTCTGTCTCAGGAATTGCCTGAAGACTGGGACGCGAAGCCCGTAAAGGTTCTCGTATCAAGCAACTTCGACGAGGTTGCATTCGATAAGAGCAAGGATGTCCTCGTCGAGTTCTACGCTCCGTGGTGCGGCCATTGCGAGCAGCTCGCTCCGATCTACGAGCAGCTAGGTGAGGCCTACAAAGACCGAGACGATGTTGTCATCGCCAAGATGGACGCCACCGCCAATGAACTCGAGCACACGAAGGTCAACTCGTTCCCGACGCTTAAGCTGTACAAGAAAGACTCTCAGGAAGGTATCGAGTTTGTCGGCGAGAGGACACTCGACGGCATGAAGAAGTTTATCGAGTCAGGCGGTGAATATGGCAAGTCCCCTGCCGAGGATGTTCAGGAGGATGAGGAAAAGGCCGAGGATGATGAGCACGGACCTCGTGACGAGCTGTAATAAGATGTTTTACTGTCGACGTGCATGGTTCCCCACACACACGATACCGAGTCATCGAGCTGCGCGGACAAGTCAATTCTGTTTGTTCGACGTTGTTTTCAGGACAGCGGGTAATGCAATCCCAGATCAGATGACGACGTATCGACCTAGACTATTCTTCTAGACAACTCGGTAAACTACCGAGAGAAAACTGAGAGTGAGTGTAAAGTGAAGCACGAAAGCGAACGAGAGTATGAGAGATCGAGCGAAAGGAGCGAGAGAACCTAGTAAATGTAATTCGGGTGGTTGTCGTGACTAATTATCGAAGAGAAACTATCAGCAGCCGACCGTCAATGCGTACCAAGCAGTTGATTGGCCGGCGCAAGTTAACGGAATAGTGATTCTTATGGAGCCTCGGGCAAATTAAGTTTGATTTAAGCAAAGTTAGCCATTATTGATAGCACTATCTTACACATAGCACGATTATATATATATATATATATATATATATATATATATATATATATATATATATATATATATATATATATATATATACATATATGTATATATATATATACACTCGTATGGAGAACGTACACACACTGGATGTGACCGAAAAGTGTAGGAAGGGACACAAATACACATCAATTACTGCATTCGATATAGGGCTTCAACAGTGGTACTTGATGTAAATAAATTCAAAAAGAATCGCTATTTCTGGTACGTGTTTGCCTTATTTTTTTGGAATGCACTGTTATTACCTTAGTGGAGGCTTTTTCCAGCTATTGGGGTCGCTAAAGCAGCACCAAGGCCGCATTAAAAATTCGATTTCACTAGTGAAGCTTGCGTATGCTTTTTCGGACAGGAAACAATTATCAGCATTTCTGTGTCCGCGAAACGTGCGAGAGACGCTGTGGGTGAAAATGCTTAAAATAGGTTAACCAAGGTCTTGTCCCATCTGTAACCTAGTAGACACTTTTAAAGGCACGCTCATTACTATTATTATTTGTAGCAACAAGGCATGTTTTAGGTAAGTGACTAATACAGGTCTGCTCAAATTATGTTCTAGTCTACGTATAAGACATTTGTTGCAAACGTGTTACGTTTTGGCCTTGCTTTCAAAGCGTGTTTTTCCAAGCAAGGCCGAAAGGGTCCCGCTTTGGTTCCCTTGGGCATATATGAAGAACGATGGACGAATGGGAAGATTTTGGAAAGAAACGGACAAGGATCAATATCAGCAATAACTTAGACGGACACTCATCAAGTTTGGTGTAGGGTATTTATAAACCTAAACTCACAGTTATCGCAGAGAAGTAACGCAATAACGAACGGATAATTTTTTCTCGTGGCACAGCTGCTTCACCTGATGGCTTGGCTCATATATCGGAGTAGGCTATGTTTCATGGATGAGAGGTTTAGAACGTTTCAGTGCTTCTACTGAGTGGGTGGGCTTGGTTAACGTAAAAAGCAATACGTTGGGGGCGTACGAATTGGCAGGTGTTGCGCCGCCGCCATATGCCAACGTCACAAAATATGTGAGTGACCTCGCCTGATTATTTCTTAACAAGCGGTGGAAAATCATTCCAGAAAAGCGTCCCAGTCACGGTGGTAACTCCAAACCTGGTAAAAAAACGTTGCGGACGAATAAAATTATTCTCAACGCAAGAATGTGGATTTCAATCTAATAGCGAATTGATTCGCGAAGTCAATTCAATGGCGGAGCCATACGGGAGGGTGCGGAAGTGTAGAGGACCAGAGTAGCACTAACCATGACATAGGATATATACTGCACGTGCAAAGAAACTCGACGATTAACGAAGCGCCAGTATATTGCCGCCGCACAAAATGATTGCCTTCGCAAAAAGTAACTGCCTGAGGAAACAATTGTAGATTTTCTGACCAATCTACGGCAATTTATGTTGAAGGGTGTCTGTAAGCGGACTGGATGAAGCAATAGAGAGCCAGCTGGTCGAAGGAGCGGTCCAAGGACTACTCGCGTACTGTAGCCGCAACCGTGGAATGAGGTGAATGTCTTAAAATGTGAAAGAGAGAGAGTTGAAACGAGTTTCAAGCTTCGCAGGGCATAATAATAGAGGATAAATTAACATCGCAGACTTTGAAAAAGCCGCACGATCTACGAACGATGACAACAGCATTAGCAACTACTAACAGAACAACACCTATGGCGGGTCGCGGCGCTACTCGTGGTTGGAGTACTCGGAGTGTGGCTCGAAGACAGCCGTTCCATATTTCGGTATCGGAAACACACTAGTGCAGTAGTTTCTGAATCATTCTGCCGACGTGCAAATTGCTAATGTGTGTCATAATACGTAAATCTCGTTTCACAAAGCTCGTTAAACAGTTAGGCAATTCGACAGTTCTTGCACCGAGTGTCAACTTGAAGGTTCTCGCACTGAGCAAAGCATGCGTAAACTTGCCTCAAAGCTCAGAGAGGCGTTTCCTTCATAATTTAAAAGATGTAGCGAAAGCTAGTTTTCTTTCGTTCGTTTGCTCTGAGGTTTTCACCTACACGAAAAGTAGGAGATATAAGCTGAGCGGTTTTTTTCAATATAGTGGTTATAATATTGAATATAATATTATAATATCTATTACAAATATATTCTTCGGATTAGCTTGGTTTCCACCTATAATATCAACTAGTGTCCAAGATGGGTCACCTTTTCCTGCTGACGGGGTCATCGCGTCGGCAGATTAAGTTCTGCAAGAGGCTCCTGCAAGAAAATTTTCTGCTAAGTATTCAATTGACGGTTTTTCTAAACTCATGGCTGCTTTTAGATTTTGTAGCTTTAGCAGATATTCGTAATCAGATACAGGCCAATATCAGATGTATCAGAAGTATTTTACTGGTCTGATGAACTTAGACATAGACGGGAGGTAATCATTTAGTGGAGGAAATCGAGCAAACTCAAGTAGTGCAGCCTTTGGTGGAATGTTTGATATGGAAAAGCCCATAAATTGCTTTAAGAAAGTTTAGCCCAAAGACTACGAAGATAAACAGATACATTAATATTCAAACAGACCCACGCCCACTTGCACGAAAAAAAATCCGTTTTTAAGTATAATTTACTTATGGTACATATATTGTTTACTCCTCAATATTCGTCCTTTCTTAGTTGTTTGCACGGCCTCTCCAAATTGCTTAGTGAAAATCCCTTTTGGAACCGTATTAACACACGCGTTAACACACGCGTCACGTTTGGCTGAAATAACGAGGTATCCTTCCTCTCTCTCTATTCCCTTCTTAGCCAAGCCTCGAACCATACCCTAGTTAATGATCAATTAATTGCCTCTTATCGCAAATTTCCAACAAAAGTCAGCACGTATTTAAAAGGCGTTGCTTCGATGAGAACATAATGTCTTCAAAATTCGTCATCTGCAATCACCACTACGCGCATATATATTATTTAGCATTTGATGTGTATGTATGTGTGTATATATATATATATATATATATTGATGTGTCTATCGTAGCTCACTTGCTTTCAAGTCACATACAACAGTAGCGGGACGCGGTGGTTGCGGAGCGTGTTTTTTTAGTGGTCATGACGTCGATTTCCAAATCGAAATGTTTCAACACACTGCATCTGTTGTTGTTGTTGTTGTTGTTGTAGCAGATAGCAGTCGAGAAAGACGGAGAAGAAGAAGATTATAAGATGGCAGACTTTTCAACTGCCGAAACGGCTGCTCTCTTGAGGTATATATATATATGCAGGGTCATTCAGGGAGTATTGTACTTCTTTCGAGGTTTGATAGAGCTCGGCAAGAAAATAATTTTTCCCTATGGAGGGAGGACGCGGAAACGTCTTGTTTAGGAGAGAGAGTGAAGTTTATAAAAGTAATTTGTCAGCTTTTTTTCTCCTACATAGTTGTGCAAAATCTACGTTTGCGGGAGAACCAGTCAACACATGAAGGAACCAATTACACCGGCGTGTTCAGAGGAAAAAAGACACTTCAGTAGCTTGCGTAGTTAAAAGCGAATACCCAGGTTAAGGAAAGTCATGAAAAGTCGATATTTTACGTTAACGCGTTTTCATGAAAAATCGTAAAATGTTTCCATTGCGACCAAAAATGTACGTCCAAAAGACACTCTCACGAAATAGCAAATTTAATGCCCATTATTTTCGTACCAAGGTGATGGTGCTGCGTTACATAGTTGTCAAGTAACTAAGCGTTTAGAGCTAAGCTGCCTGGAGGCAACGGCAGATGCGCTTGCCTCCAGGTTCGAGGGGGCGAGCGTGTCGGTGATCGTAGCATCCCAAATAACCGCCTTTTCTATATGTTTTGCCTTTTATATATATATATATATATATATATATATATATATATATGATGTACAAGTGCAGGCGCCTATTGTGTACCTACAACATAAAGCCAAATCTCTTGCAAAAGAAGACTTGCTTCAAAGGAATCTGCGTCGGTGCTTTAACACGGAATGCTGCCTAGCTTGTACTCGATAGTCCTACTCCTTCCTGGATGCTAATCACATTGTTAAATTGATCTCTGATTGCCGAAACCTACCTGGCCTGCTTCTGGCAAGTTAATTTAGCTTTCGGTTTTAGATAATAAAATCAAAGTCGTTTTTTCAAAACATTTCATTGTTATTCGGCCGTTTTCGACGAGCAAATATCAGCGATTTTGATCGGCATATGTGACCTGAGATGATCTCCTTGTTACGTGGCTTTTAATGAGCCGGTTGTTCGCTTCGTCTCTTCGGTGAAGTGCTGATGCTTTGGTATCAGCTGGCTGTTTGTAAGTCGCCGACAAAACAGTCGCGCACGTGTTTGTCAATGCCCTTTCTGCGGCCCGTATGCATATGCCGTTAGCTTATACGTAAACGTTGCCCCTTGACGTTTTAACTAACTCCCGCGATTAGTAAATGCTGTCACGGTATAACAAAAGAGAGAGACCAGCTGTCACTGCTCGCCAATCTGCTGACGTTTCGAAGCCCACTTCATCTGCTGGCGGTCTAAACATTGAGTACGTTGAATCAGCGCAGATGGAAGCATATGGCAGATTACTACTGAGAGAATGTTCTCGTAATTCAGCAGGATTCCGTCCGCCGCAGTGTATCTTGCTTTCCAGGCACATACAAGGCATCCCAGAATTCGTCCAACAAACAAACGAGGTTCTGTACAACTCGTCGGAAAAAAGAAAAAAAAATAATGGAACAACGGGCGGAAATGTCATCTAAAATTGAGTTATTAAGTGTGAAAGTCAAATTGTAAGAATAACAAAGAATTTCATTTTTTGAGAATTATTTTCCATACAACATTTGTTCTGCTTAGAGATGACGTATAATGCGATTCAACAGATGCATTGATGCATGATTTTTTTTCTCCAACCACGCAGGTCTGATTGGTTTGTCGATAGAATGACTAGGGCTCTTGCAATCGCAGATTTAGTGAAGATATATAGGGATAAAACGAAATCGAGAAACGCAAGACCGTGATGGTACCCCCGCATACAGCGAGTTCATACAGCGATGTAAAGCGAAAATGGCAGGGATAGACCCACATTTTATATTACAGATGCAATGTTTAGGACTGAATGGAAGGGCTCGGGCAGGGCAAACAGGCACATAACCGCCCGCTTTGCTGTGCACGGTTTTTACCACCTTCTATGTCAGAAAGACGCTTGCCATAAACCCTGTGACATATGTTTTGTAAATTTTATTATGGTATATGCGTAAGATATCATGGCAGTAAGTGCAATGCAATCTCCTCTCTAACAAAGCTGGCACTGAGCGATTTTTAACATTAATATCATTACGAGGCTGTAGTGATATTTATCGTACTTGTGTATATTTAACACAATCTGGTGTGCAAATAAATCATCTGCAAGACCGTGATGGAATCCGCCAGCAGGTCAGCACGTAACCTTTCGGCGTTACCGGCATAAAGGTTGCTTACCTGACGAATGCTTCGTCTGACCTTAAAGTAGCCTCCTATGCTGTGCTTTGGGATCCCTGGTTGTCGAGACGTGTCCGGTTGCAAGTTAGTGTTAATCACAAGCATCCCTAAGAAAGATACCACGCAGACCACGAATACACCCACCTTAAAGTCTTATTAAAGGCACACCACATCCTTTGTCTGTGTCTGCTTTTCTAGTCTCACCTATGCCCGTCTTAGTTAATTTCATTAATCACCAGCCATGAATACTCCTAATTATTTAAATCCTCTCGATTTTTCTTGCGTAGGTAGAAAGCAAGTTGGCTTTGACATGGCGTCAAGATGAAGTGTTAGAAATTTCGCTGCCATCCATGTGATCGATTTTGCTCTAGAGATGTAACTCAGAAGAACACGCTTCTCATGTCATGTCGCTCTTCTTTTCCCGTTTTAAGGGGCGATGCGAATGTTATGTCAATCCCCCACGCATCGATTTCCTTTCGTTTTTACCGATAACTAACGCATGTAATATGCAGTTCCGTAAATAAATAATATAAAATTTACACTAGAGACGATGAAATAGTATCTCTCCGACCGTGCGTACTGTCGCTTGCAGACGACATGGTGATCTTAGCGGAAGGTGTTGACCAAATGCAAAATATGTTAAAAATATGCGAAGAAACGGTGGAAAAGATTGGCAAAAGTTCGACGAAAAGAAATGTTCCAATATCATTTGTTCCGGGGATATCAGGTAGATGCCGCTAAAGAGACAGGAATCGAATGTAAAAACGCGTACAAATACTTAAGAGTTATATAATAGAAAACATACCGGATATTTTTATAAAGTTGAGCACACAATAAGAAAAAGAACGAGCTGAAAATGAACAAAATCATGTAAGAAAAAAGGCTTTGTGGAACTGCAACAGATTCATGGTAACTAAAGAGCTTTGGAAAAGCACGTTTGTGCCAACAGTAGCATACGTTAACGCAATTTTAAGTTAATACGCAAGTATGGTAAACGCACTAGACACGATACATCGTGCAGTTGGCCGGTAAGTGCACATGCGCAGCACAGTTTATCGAAGGGGAGTTCGGAATCCCCATCTTCTGAGAAAGGGACACACAAACAAAGATATCGTATGTAACTAAGAATAAAATTGGGCGGTTGAACTGCTTACAGCAAAACTAACTCAGAAAAATGTAAGTAAATGGAATAGACGGCTAACGTTTCTTGAACGCAAATTTAAAGGCAATACAATGTATTTAGAAGAACACGAGGTGATGGCAATCAAACAGATAACCAAGGCTGTAAAGAATAACGTTGCTAAGACAGCCGTCGAAAGATTGAAAGCGGATATGGAAAGAAAAATAGCCTTGCAATTGTACAGGCAACAAAAACGAAACGAAATACGGCCGAAAATGTGATGTAAACTCGAACTTCCAAGCCTCAGGGCTGTTCGCTGACTGCAAGACCGGTATGCTCAACACCCGACTGCTGGTGGCCAGATACTCGAAAATTAAAAGCGTTTAGTGTAGAACGTGTGATACAGAAGAGGAATCCATAGAACACATCGCGCTGAAGTGCGCCGAGCTAGGAGGAGCGAGAACAGCGTCGTTGGTCCAGGCATAAGGTTTCGGTGATAAACCACTATGGCGAGATTTATATTAAACCAAACGCAGGTTAGGGAAATTAGGGCATAGATTGTAACGAACCATGGCAAACCACCCCGCTAAACCAAATAATTGTGTATACAGGTAGTAATATAATAATTTGTCAATTAGGTAATAAGATAACCGTGATAATCAATTTAATAGTATACATACATGCACCACAGACGAGGATGTTTGTAAAAATACATATACTGATACTATGGTATTAATATAAAAGTGGACGAAGCCAGCAGCACGTTATGTCATACTGCACAGCGAGCGCATCGGATTTAAAAGATGTTTCACAAGAAATGGTAAATCATATATATATATATATATATATATATATATATATATATATACAGGGTCATACATATTGTTGTGCACGCATTTCGAGGTTTGATAGAACTCGGCAAGAAAATAAGTTTTCCCTATGGAGGGAAGACGTGGAAACGTCTTGTTTAGGAGAGAGAGTGAAGTTTATAAAAGTAGTTTTTCTGCCTTTTTTTTCCTACATAGTTGTGCGAAATCTCTGTTTGCGGGAGAACCAGTCAACGCATGAAGGAACCGATTACACCGGTGTGTTCGGAGGAAAATTCTGCACAACGGAAGACACTTCACTAGCTTGCGTAGCAAAAAGCCAGATTAAGGAAAGTCATGAAATGTCGATATTTTACGTTAACGCCTTTTCATGAAAAATCGTAATTTTTTCCATTGCGACCAAACATGTACGTTCGAAAGACCACTCTCACGCAATAGCAAATGCCCAAAAATTTAATGCCCATAATTTTCGTTTCAATGTGATGGTGCTGCGTTACGTAGTTGTCAAGTCACTAAGCTTTTTCGACAGTCATAGTTGTTATGTTTTACGTGCAAGTTTTCACGTTCAGAACCGTAAAAAATTGCCAAGACGATTCCGCCCCCTCCTTCCACTAATAAAATGTATTCTCTTGTTGAGTTCTACCAAACCTCAGAATATATACCTAACTTTCTCATACGCCCTATGGAAATATGCATGCCTTCGCTTTCAATATGGCTATCGAAAAAGCTTAGTGACTTGACAACTACGTAACGCAGCACCATCACCTTGATACGAAAATGATGGGCATTAAATTTGCTATTGCGTGAGAGTGGTCTTTCGGAACGTACATTTTTGGTCGCAATAGAAAAAATTTACGATTTTTCATGAAAATGCGTTAACGTAAAATATCGACTTTTCATGACTTTCCTTAATCTGGGTATTAGCTTTTTGCTACGCAAGCTAGTGAAGTGTCTTCCGTTGTGCAGAATTTTCCTCCGAACACGCCGGTGTAATCGGTTCCTTCATGCGTTGACTGGTTCTCCCGCAAACAGAGATTTCGCACAACTATGTAGGAAAAAAAAGGCAGAAAAACTACTTTTATAAACTTCACTCTCTCTCCTAAACAAGACGTTTCCACGTCTTCCCTCCATAGGGAAAACTCTGCCTTTCTTGCCGAGTTCTATCAAACCTCGAAATGCGTGCACAACAATATGAATGACCCTGTATATAAGCCATGTTGCAGCTTTAAACTTGAGCATAAATTAACAAGTACATATATATTCAACGAATGACAACCAAGCATAGACTTATCGTTTAGAGTTCTCTTAACGAATTTATTTGTTTAGCTTTGCTATGTTAGCACTTTAGAGTGGACATTTTTTGGACAGTGGACTCGTCGTTTTATAATAATTGGGTGGGCACACGTTTAGGGAGAACAACCAATTGTCCTCTTTTATATAAAAAAGTAAATAAATGCGAATAATTGAATTTTATAATTTCTAAAAATAAATTTAGAAAACATGTATTGGTAGAATACTGTCTCTTTGTTAAACTATCTTGTTGGGACGCCGAATCTCTAAAACGTTGCATCCTGGAAGCGGCACGCCATGCAGCGCGACATATTGAACAGGCCTTAGCCCAGGGACACCGAGTCAACTTTGAGGCCAAAGAGGGACGAGCGCTTTCTTCAAAGAGCGTGCGACATCTTTCTTAAGATTGTGTTTCCTGTGGAGGCCGTTTTATTTAGCTCAATAGGCTCTATGTCAAGCAGATTAATAGTACGACCGTTCAAATAGATGTAATCGACAATAATTCATATGATAGACCAAGGACAAATTGTACCGCGAATCTTAAGATTGGTAAAAACACAACGCCCTATAAAATTTGGAAAAGGATGAAGACGACCACCCGGAAGGCACGGAGCTGGCGTACGCAGGCGACCCTGCTGTGGTTCGTCTTAGAAAATGCAACTATGGGCCAATGATGCCCTGGCGGATGTCGCAGTACTACGCTGATCCCAAATAAAGTGAGAACATCCTCCTAATCGGGCCTCCTAAAGTGTCCTCTCTTAAAATCGAACTCTAGATGGTCAGGACATCAAGCTCGTCCATACCGCCCTGGGAATGCACCAGATGCGCATGTCGGATGTGCCCCTATGTGGTCCCCTAACGGAGCGTATAGTTCGACATAGTCTGGCAGCAGAAAAGGCCGCTATGATTTCGCAATATCGCCCAGTTGATGCCAAACAACTTCGACCCACAGAAGTCAAGGCGACGCTTTACCATGTCGGTGGCCAAGTCCAGAGTGTAATGCGTCGCCACGGTATGAGTGTCAAGCGCACTGCCCACAGCCAGCAACAGCGCGACACCCACCGCACAACGCCCAACGTACGACCGCTCTGATGATCACAATGACCTCTAGAAAACTCAGCACGGCAGCTGCCCTTGTCCTCCTGGCTAGAGCACTGTCGCCTGAGATTTGGAAGCCCGAAAAACCACGCCGCTTATGGGAAGGCCCAACAAAGGACAAAGACTCTAGACATTTGGCAGCCCTGGATCACTGAAGTAATACCACAAGTATCTCGGTCATGCAGGTTAGGGGGTCACCAGGTTTTCAGTGGGTTGGAGAGTCCCACACTACCCAACCCAAAGGGTTTTGTTTCTGGCCCCTGCAACAAAAAAAGACATTTGGCAGGCTGAATGGAACTCGATTCCGTACGGAGCGCCCAGGGACCGCGTAGGGACTTTGATCCCGGGTATCAGCGCCTAACATGGATCAGCCAGGCCATGAGCTGACATTCTACGTGACTGTTCGTCACCGAATACGAATATTTTTAGTCGTACCTAGTAGTACAATAGAGAACACGCATCCCCATTCTGCTAATACTGTTAGAGCGAAACCCTGTGGTGCTCGGTATAGTCCTCCAAGTGTGCGGGGGGTTACCTAAGGCAAACAACAGCACGCTCGTAACGCTGATACAGCGTGTCATCAGATAACGTGACGACTGGACCATTCATGCATATACTACTAAAAATGTCATGCGCGTCAAGGAGAAGAAAATTGTTTTTACATGACTAGATCCCGCAGGGCGTTCTGGGACAGCTAGCATCTTAAGCTACCCCCCACCCACTGGAAAGATGGGGGTTGAAGTAGCGCATAATGCTTATTTGAGATGACATGCTGGGCATACGAAAAAGTAGATCACTCAGTGATTTATCTGAAAATTATAAAATGTTAACTGGAAGTGAAGTCGAGCAATCAGGCTCAATTCCCGCCGTATGCCTGTCTCATAAAAAAATGAACAACATTTTCAGGCATACACATACGTTAAAATAATAAAGGCACGCATATACGGATCGATAGTGACAGCACATCAGGATGAGCCTTGGGGAGAGCAAACGTCAGCATGCGTCGGCATGCCTCGATCTGGTGACCCTATAAAAGCGACTCCAAAATGTATGAAAGTTAGGTTCGATTCTGTTATATCAAACGTCTTACTGATTGTCTAGCGGCCTCAATCGTTGAAGCAACTGCTAAAACCATTCAGAAGGAACTCCAAAATGTTCTACATCGTAAGAAAAATTCATCGAAGTGCGCTCTATGCTCAACACAGAAATCAATCAACGATCCACAAATACGTGAGAAAACAGTTCAAAATCAATACAGTGTGGGGCAATTAAAACGCAGAGTAGATCGTTTGCTACTAAAAACTCGGAGAAAGCTGAATTACTCCGTGAGGTTTTCGCCTTAACCTATACGTCTCCCGGTGAATTAGCAAAGCGCTTCCGTTGGTCGCAACCTATTATACACACAGCAGAAAATTTCAAATTCGGTAAAGATATTGACAGCTCCCCTGAAAACCTGACTCGACATTTCAGGATACTCTCAAATAAACACAGCGAAACACCGGATGGTATCAGCGCGTTTGTATACAATAAATGCGACTCATGCGACTCAGTATGTGTACCTTCATCGCTAAAAATCCGACGTTCTTTTGAAGAAAGACTTGTACTTGATTTGTTCCGCTGTGCCCAATGCATCAAAAAGGAGACAAGACTGATGCACAAAGCAAACGTCCAGTATACTTATTAGCTTGCGTTTGTTACTTACTTTAGCTTACGTTTGTCGCCAGCACACTCGGAGGGTCTAGTAGAGTGCGGTAGAAAAATAGTCGAGTGGATATCTGCATTCTTACGTGGCAGAGGTTTATGCGTCCGTGTCAATGACTGCCTATGATTCTGTGCCTAAGCCACTTCTGGCTGTTCACAGGGCGCCAGACTTAGGCCACGTATGTACATATTGTATACAGATTCACTAAAGTACATTGTCCCGAAACATGTACATATGAAAATCTTCGCAAACGACGTGTATTTGAAAAAACATTTTATTCGCGACCTATGCATATGCAGTGTGTATTACTGTCATTGTCTGCGGATCACTAAAACACCTTCGTCCGCGGTTTCATAAGATCAAGATTTTCATTTGCTTTGTTGGTATGTGTGTAATTGTTAAACAAGCAACACAAACTAGAATGGTTAAAAGGATACACTTCGGTGACTTCTAGATTTCTCGGAGATATCTAGGCATATAAACATTACACGTTTTAGTTTTTCAGGCCCATTAAAAGCATAACCTCAAGCTAAGCGATTTATTATCGAGTCTCAAAGTCTACAAAGAGCTGCTTAGTTCGAGTGTATGCCTTTATGTATCAAAGCTTTTAATTGTATTTAGTTTCGATATTTATATTAATTTACTACTACTACTACTATTTGCCGTACTCAAACATTTTGGAACTTGTGCATCCAGTTCTTTTCAAACATGCTTTAAGCATTTTTCCTTTGATTGCTAAAAAATGGCAATACAGTCGTTGTTTGTTTTTGATCAACATTTCAACACAGGGGTCGCATTGCTTCGTGAGACGGACCCCATAAATACAAATGTGCAACGGTGGAACTCGAACCCGTGCAGCACCTATGTGTCTTCTCCGGTCGCGAGACGCACGCGAATAAACCACGCCACCGTGCTTCGCCCGTAGCCAGCTGCTTCGATAAATGCTGTTGAAGCGCATGATGCTTTTAAAATATTTCTCCAGTAGGAATGTAATGGTTGCTAGGTTACGTAAGCTTTCCACCTGTGGAAGCTTAACACAGGCTTTACACTTAAGTTACATTAAATCGTGACCACTTAAACGCAACTAAACTTTGTAGGTCTGAGCATTATATGCGTTCACTCTATTATAGTGGAATTATTTAAACTCTAACAAGTCGCTGGTCGTGTGAGCAGCTCGTGCTTAGCCAGTAGCAAACATGGCTAAGACCTAAGACGACTAAAGAATTGAGGAACCCAGCTGTATTCGGATGACTATGCACCTATTCAATCGTGTACATTCTTGCAAAATCACGACTAATTTCACGCGAGCCTTATTGTAGACACATTGTACTAGAAGGACATACCTTGTACCAAACATAATGCATATATGCGACCTGCGCCTATATGTCTTAGTGTATATCCAGGAACACGTCGCGCAAACTCTTATCAAGAAAGCAGAGATGTCTTTATTATTATTATTATTATTATTATTATTGTTATTATATAGTGGTCTGCATTTTTAGAGGTCCGCTCTGATGCTTGGATCTCACGCTCCAAAAAGTGCATACAAGTCAGCGTAAATTACATAGTAGTATAGTGAGATATCGCCTTTAAGATGTACTAATGTGTGTAAAATTGCAGGGTTCTAAATATTTCTATCTATCTAGGATTTCTAAGTGTTCTTTTTTATTAGACGGGGAAAGGCACACATCCTTCCTGATCTTATTGGCAAATAGTATTGGCCTCGATTGTTTAGGGCCTTGTGTTGTTCGCACTACAACTGTGGGCTATTGGGCATTACGGGGTTTAAAAATAGTAATCCCCGTAGCGTTTATAAATCCACGGATTTGCTTGCCTCTCATTGAGTATTGCACAGCGACAATGAATTTAATTTATTGCAATTCATTTTTGTCAAATTCAGTGGTAATCGTTTATAATAAATATCGCATACAGACTTACTTGGTGTTTCACCTGAGCTTCTCTGAAGAAAATGGTATATGTGGCAAATATCCGGCCACCTTTGAAAAATGTAATTACTTGCTCACGGTAGTACGTAGTCCAAGACACTCGCAAGTAACTGTTGTACTTTAAAGCGCGAGGACCCGTATGAAACTACTTTTTTAGTACGGCGAACAGGGTTTGTACCCTTTCTAGTTTCCTGGTGCCCTTGACCACCTTCGGCAGATCAGCAATCAGCACAAAGAAAAGTACGAAATTCAGATTGTCTCCCTGCTTGATGGGATCTGACTCCTGTTTGCCGCAACGCCGCCACCAATAGAAATAAGGTTTTAGAGTATTGCAGTCAGAATGAGGAGACTTACTTAAAACTCAATTGCTTTACCCGCCTCTGCCAGTAGTTTTGTCCCGCCGCTAAGTCAAACACCGGCCGCAAATCCTTGTACACTGCATAAACGAATTGACCCTGTTGTTGCAAAACTCGCCGAACGTCGACCAGTCGGAAACTGCAGGCATCTAAGGTGGACCTCAACAAAGCCGCACTGCTCTTTGAGTATGAGAGCGTGAGCTTTGAAATATTCCAAGGTAAGACGGTGTCGCAGCAGTAATATCGGACTGTGACTATAAAAACTACAAAGTATACGTTCAACTCTTATTCAGTCTACCGTGTTTGTGTGACTATTCTACTCCTGACAAGATGAGCAAACACACGTTTGCCAACGACGATTTGAATCAAAGCCATTATAGACAAATAATCACAAGCGATGGTGTTGTATGCATTGTAAAGGGCCACTTGCAGGCAAGGGACAGCGGTGAGGCTCTTTCACCTCGGTGGTTCCGATGCGGATGTACGTTCTTGACGGAGTGCGGGGACACCTCACTCGGGCAACTTAAGTTTGCTTGGCAGTGTTTTACAATTAACACGAATTATAATGAAATAATCTGATAATTGTAAAATTAAAAAAAAAAATTAACACGAAGATTACTACCAGATTATTAGAAGATGAAGAACTACCAACTTATTTCAAACTATCAATTTTAAAGCCTGTTTTAAACTGTGAGTTAGAGAAATCTACCATAAACGATCTTCCGTCGTTCAAAGGTGTACTAGTCATGGAGTCGAAAATCGCTGATACACGTTACGATTTTTTAGCAAGCGCTCAACTTGTTGAGTTGTGTATTATGTAGTAGATAAATCAATACGATAAGAGTAAGCTTACTAGTACGCAACTGCTTCAAATTGGGCATGCTTGGATTCCTACTAAAAATTATTGGGGCTCTTTTCACGGAATCTACTTTGAGTTCTCTTGACCGAATGAATCATTAAATGACAGTTAGGAAAGTAACAGATCTGGGAATTTGACCTCGAATAACCGTTGATACCGGGCCTACCTCGATATTTCCGGGTTAGATAGGGGGACTCGGCTTGAATGCCGCATCTTCGTCTCCTAGGGTCCTCAAAGAATCTTCTTTTGGTTCATTGCCATACGTAACATTTTTTTCCAGCATTCTAAGACACATTTCAAGCTCTACCGATGAGATACAAAGTGTATACGGATGACATGAAATTCATTGTAGACGTCAAAATATAGGTGTCTCAACTGATCGCGATAGATTCAATGTTATCATGTTGATCTGACTCAACAAAATGTTGTTATTACTACAAACGCGCGCGTTTCTTAATGCGGACAGGGGTGTTCATACACGTATATCATTTTGGGACATCTTTTCGAAAGGCATCTTCTTACAAACACCCGAGCCGGCCCCTTTCAATTTAAGGTAGATTTAAATCTAGGCCAAACATCTTGGAGACAGCCAAATCGGCGCCACACATTTCTAATGTTACACTGCGCGCTTTTATATCATAGGATATCCTGTTTTACGTTCGGCCATACAAATTCATAATAGCACCAAACTATTATAGTATATTGCTCTTTGGAAAGGTGTGAATCTATTGGAATGTCTACAGCGGCATTTTGTTAAGCGCGTTGCGAGAGAATGCAAGATCATGCCGGGCACAATTTGATTGCCTTCAGTCGTTGTTTTCCGCAAAACAGTAATTTGCGCAATTTTAGGTTACTCTCAAGTGACTCCTCCTTGAGAGGTTCCGTCAGCATTGTAAACGAATGAAAGTAAGTTAACGTTCTTAGCAAGCCACTATTGAAATGGAATCTTGTATGCACCTTTTTTCCGGCGCTCATAATAATAATAATAATAAATGTCACGAAGATCTTCAAGCTTACGACGATACCGCAAGAAGCATTTTAGGTGAGGTGTTAAACGCCGACCTGCATGATAACACTTGGAAAAGAGCAACCCTTCCAATTGCAGAAGGAGGACTTTGTATTAGATCAGCTGGATCTCATGTGCTATGCTGCGTCTCTGTTGGAATTTGGTGAACTCGCAAATACGTTGGTCGAACCAGGCATCGGCCAAGGAATCACAAGAGCCAAAGACGCTGCGGAGCTAATAGCTAGACAAACAATTGGAGCTAGAGAGCTGTTATACAGCCTCCAATCCCCAGTGGAAAAACCTGTCTTTCTGGCAGCACGGGACACATTTGTGGAGGCTTTCTTAAGTGTCTCTCTTCCCCGCAGCTGGGTACCATGCTGGACAACATCTCATTCTGCATGGTAACAGCTCTTCGAGTAGGTGCCCCGGTTGGCAACCCCTACAGTTGCCACGCATCTGGTACCACTGTAACTGAGGATGGGCTTCACCCTCTTAGTTGCATCAAAAGCCATGGTAGAGTTTCTAGACACGCTGAAATCAATGCAACTTATAAGAAGAGCCTTACGCAAGGCAGGTATACCAAGCGCGCTCGAGCACAGATTAGGACTTCATGACGACAAAAGAACTGACGGTGTAACAATCCCGCTATGGGCTAACGGCAAATGCTTAGTATGGAATGCTACAGTGTCCTGTACAGTGGCTCCCTCCTATATACGCCACAGTTCACTAGAAGCGGGATGTGGCGCAGAAGATGGGAAAAAACGCAAGAGATTCATCAGTGAGCTGGGCAAACGGATTACAGATCTCACAGGCAATCGGCGCGAAGGCGAGTTTCTACGGCAACTGCTGTCGCCGGCTGTATCGTCGGTTCCATAGAATAATAATTAGAAGCTAGGAGAAGACAAGGGAGTACACATTCACACCTCACCCATTGTAACATTTAAACCTGTATATATATATATATATATATATATATATATATTTATATATATATATTATTTACACACCCTTTAGCAGGGGGGCTTTATTAGAACAGATCAACTTGTTTGTACGTAGTTCGCATTCCTGGTACTGCGCCAGGCAAACATTTTGTTAACAATTTCTTTCCGGGCAACAGTTTTAGCATGTATGTTGATCCCGGCTCTTGTGTTCGTCAAAATAGAATCAAAGAATATGTTCGCTCGATCTGGGAACTTACAAATAGAGACGAACGTAGCTCTTATCAATATCATCTAGAAACAACACAAATATCATCACAATTTATATCACAAGTCCTCACATTACAACGAAAAGCAACACGTTTAAAAACTTCTTCTGCAGTTTCCTTAAGAAATTCTATCACGTTTCAATCCTAGATTCCATACTGGAGAGGCATATACAATCACAGGTAGGACATATTGCTTATAAAGTTTGGCATACAGATTAGGATCTTGCAAGACAAAGGATCACAATATCCATGTATTCTCCTCTATTATCATTATGTATATGTATAACAACACTAATATATTAATTATATAACATCATTGTTATTGCTCGAGTGTCGCTGACCGCTCAACATAATCTTGGCGTTGCCTCTCTGGAGCTTCAATGACACCCTCTGTCGGAGAAACGCGGTTGATCTTGGCTCCGCTGTAGCCTCAAAAGGCCCTTTCGTCAGATCGAGTGCATTCTTGCCCCAAACGCCAGATGACTCGAGACCAACCGCCATTACCACATGGTCCTCAAGAAGACGCGCGTATAGGCGCCGTTTGTGCATCTCCCGTTGGTGAATAATGTGGCCGACGCCCGCGCTGGAGAGTGCACGATATCCGAGGGCGTACGTGTCAGAGACAGTGACGTCCCACGACAGGCGGCCGACCGGCTGGTAAGGCCATCCGGTCGACGCCTGTCGTCCCTCTGCAATCCACCAGGCTCCAGCGTGACGCGGTAGCCGGCTTGCCTAAAAGCGCGCCCGAGGATGTCATTGATGGCATTGTGGCGGCCCTGCGTAAGCCCTGCCAGCTTAGTGCAGTTGAGCCGGTGCAGGCCGCGCTCATCCACTGTTTCACCGCATGGATATTCCTCTTCCTCAAACACGCCAAGCCACGCTCCAGCGGCGTCGGATGAGACCGCTTTCGGTCTAATATTGTCTACATCTAACTCGCAGGCCGACAAAAGAATTAAGTAGGTAGCCTAAGTTGCGCCTTGGTCCTACCCCTTCTGTTTAGTCACCTGTTCCTCAGAAGGACGATCAGACTGACGCGCGTCCCAGAGCCGAACGGCGTCTTGTTGGTGGCTGATGGATCCGCCGGCAGTAATGGACACTGCGGAGGCTCAGCTATGTGACGAGGCCAGGAAGGCGGGAAAAACAAGGTCCGTGGCCGAGCGAATGGCCATTCCACCCAGCCGGACCGGTAGGCTTGCCTGCGTCCATGCCTTATCCTCGAGCGTCAAGTCAGGGATGCTTTCCAAGGCTCTCCTCACCTTGTCGTCAAGATCCAAAGTTTCTGACGGCAGAAGGAAGGCAGATGAACTCCGTAATACGTACAAGACCTTTTGCACTTCCATTGCGTGCCGGACCAGAAAGTAGGCTTGGAGTCTCCCGAGATGTCCCAGCCGCTGGTAAAGCCGGGAGAGTTGTTCTCCCTTCTCGGCCAGTACCGGCCCAATCATGTCGGGGAATACCGCCGTACCCAGCAGGTCCAGCTCACACCGGTCCTTTACAAGAATCTCCGGGAGCTTGCTGTTGAATTTCGCGATTACCTGCTGTCTTTCTCCGTATTCGAAACCCTGAAGAAAAAGCTCGCAGTTAGAGGGGTTGAGCTGCAGCCCGCTCCATTGCTCAAACGCTCTAAGATCTTTGATGTCTCTGAGTAGCACCGACGGATCGTTGTCAAGGAGGTGTCCCATCGTACAGGTAGAACAGAAAGACCCTGCATTTCACCTGGTTGACGTACTGATGCAGAAGCAGGCTAAACGCAAGTGGAGTCGCTACGTCCCCCTGCTGACAACCGGCAGATGACGTGATTTCAGTCTCACCGAACATCAGGGGAGTCTACTATACGTCTGCTATACGCCTGGTGCATCATTGAATAGGCGTGCTTGGAAACTTCTGTCAATAGATGCCCCCGTTTGTTTAAGTTGAAAGCATTCTTAAAATCCAATTTTAAGAGGCAATATTTCTCGTTGTTTTCGAGAAAGCTGCGAGCTGTATGAACAATTATTTCCGCCCCATTATCAGTGGCGTATCCCATTTGCCTTGGCTACAGGTAGTTTTTCACTTTGACCTGGGAAAGCAGGGCCTTTGTGGCCAATTTCTGCAGAGTGCAATCAACGGCTATGGGTCGGTATCCCCCGTTTTTTTTTTTCAGGGCGATGAGCCACCCGCCATATATGACGCTTCTCACAGCCTCCGGAAGCTTGCCCGTTACGTATGATGTCGCATACCTTGGCAAGTGTTTCCAGCACATCGTCGTGGTCTCCGTTGGCAGGAAGAAGGCATTTTAGATGGTCGGGCGTGAGGCCGTCGAGTCCTCCCGCCGCACCAGAGGGAAAGGTACGAAGTGCCTTGGCGACATCTTCGCTCGAGCACGAGCCGACCGCAGGCAGGCCGATGGGGGACGGTGGAACTACGTCCCCTGCAGGAGCAGAAGGGTGCTTTGCCATCATCCCACAAATCGACTCCTTCGTTACGGATGCAATCGTGTCGTCAGAAGACAAGATTCTAATGGCGCTTCGCACATTAAAATCCATGGAGAGCTTGTAAGCAGCAATCTGAGCACGGGCTTGATCCGTCATTGCACGTTTGCCTCGACCCGATTGGCTTCAACGCGATTGAGATCTGCACCTCCGAAGAGAGCCACCTTTTCCTTGACCACGCTGGCCAGGCTATGGTCTCTGAGTTTCTTTGTCAACGTGAAGAACTTCCGGGGCGAGATTGAGCAGCGCGGTCCAGCTCGATTCGACATTATTTTTCACAACATCTTTAAGCAGACGGTGGAAGAACTTGCGCAAAGGGATTCTGGCTCCCTTTGGAATCCTGCGCAGCACCTTGCGTGTCATCTTAGCGTTGGCAAGTAACCGGTGAAGAGGCGAGGGAGAAGAGGGCGGCAGGT
>QVRM01004261.1:0-42141 GCA_003439945.1 Dermanyssus gallinae
TCTAAATGCAAATAAACACTAAATGTGCCATATTTTTCTGATGCGTGACATTATTGTGCACACGTTGGCTTTAGTATCAAACAGAAGTCTCAGTACTCTCTCTGCCGAGAGATTATCTACTTGCCATGAGCTGACAAAGCATTCTCAGTCAATTAGACAGACTAAGGTTTGTTTGCAGAGTTTTAAGTCTGCTTCGGCGTTTCACACCCTCGTTTTGCCTTCAAAAGTGACCCCATTTACTCAGCTGTTTTGTGGACGTGCTTGACAGAATGCACTGTATATTTTAAATTCTAACAGTCAGTTTTCCGAGCGTTCTCCCCGTGCGCCTTCTCCGTGGAACGTTTTTGGCTGCTCGACTCCAATATGCATGGGAATAACAGTATCTACCATTAAATTTACTATCGGCCCGCAAAGACAAGGCCTGGTTTCGAAAAACAGCTTATGTGTTAAAAATAAGCTTTTGAATTAAAGTATTTACATCAGCGTATACAGCATTTTATCGGCATCCCACAATCGTAGCCATTACGAAAAGTCGTGGCGTTTCGCCATTTTGATTGTTCAATTTATATGAATATAGAATATTTTATAAAACAGTATACTTGTGCGACTTAAAAATAATTTTCATGTCTACATTTTCATTTTTGTCAAGCCAGCCTTATATTTTATAATACAGTGTACTTGTGCGACTTAAAAATATTTTTAAGTCTACATTTTCATCTTTGTCAAGCCAGCCCTATATTTGGAGGCTGCGCTTCATCAGACTTTAAGACCGGCACATTTCTTTCAGCCGCACCACAACTCTTTTTACGACTTTCCCTCGCAAAATGCTCATGTACGACGGGTGTTGGTCTCTTACAAGTTGTGCGTAAAATGGACACCCTATCTTACCAATATTGTTGCTGTGCGAGAGAGTTCATCGTAAGGTGGTTTCTAGTCATCAAGTTTCTGGGTGAAAAAGAGCCAAAAAGTCGTATCATTGATACCGGCGGTAACATCGTGAAAATACAATAGATACCTTTAGGGGCCTAAGAATAGCTATGTTCGACAATGGTCAAAGCAAACACGTCAAAGCAGCAACAACAACAACTGGTTGATTGAATGCTGTAATTAAGATATAACACTAATTGTATGTGGCTATAGCGCTACCTTCGTTAATAGACATCATCATTAGTCGCCTCAACGGGTATTCCAGCTTCCATTTAATCACGATGTATATAAACAACCTGAGAGTAGTAAAAGACCGTATTTGTATTTGTTACTGTAGCTTTGGTTTTTAGCTCTGCCGCTCAGAATAGTTCGAACGATGCGCTCCAAGGCTATGTGTATAAATGTATAAATACTGCTTTGGAGCGCAGCGTTGAGCATATATAGAATATATATATATATATATATAATATCTCGTTGCCAACAATGTTGTATGTATGAAATAATGTTTAGGAATTGTATATGTTTATTTTACTTAATATTGATAAATGAATGCATTAAATTTTATAGTTTGTCATCGCTTCTTGGTTAGAATGGCGTCAGCGTGATATAATCTAGGTAGCTACTAAACGGAGAAACGCTTACCGTTCATGACGACTTTGTTGTAGACCGTATTCGTTCTAGCACAGCAGCTGCCATTCACCTAAAACAATGCAAAACGTTTAGCTTTTTTTAGAAGTCTTGTTGCTTTGCATTGATGGTCATTTTTCACTCTCCTTGCTTTTTTATTGGGTTGTTGGTGTTGTTATTTTTACCGATAAGCGCGCAAAGCTGTCCGCGGATATCTCATGGTATGTTTGGCCTCACACTACTTATCACCAGTGCTTTCTACACGGGGGACAATTTTTTTTGCCGATTCCATGCGTTTCCTTGATCTGAACGGAACCAGGATTCAAAATTAGAAATATCTAACTACGGTCTTTCCTGTATGAATGATGACGTTAGATCCACGTTTTAATATGTTAAGGCGTAACACTTTGATTTGTTATTTATTAGGCGAATTGAAAAGTTTTTAGAAATGTGAGTTTTATATATATGTGCATTGGATCCTGTTTAAGATTTAGCTATCCACTTACTTATCTACATTGGTACCACCTTAGCATTGACGGTATTATGAAGTAAAGTGCACTCCCTAACAAAAAAAAACCTCATTTAACTCAAAATCATATTGATTTTAAAATCCAGAGTTCTCTAACTTTGGCACAGTTATACGGACATACGTGTCGTGATTTATATAAAACAGTGGTACCCATGCAATTAATCGTCAGATGTGTAAACACATCTATTTTCTAGAAAGTTTCGAATTTGTACTATCTTGGCCGACTAGAGAGGACATAATTTACGTATAGGACTTAATACATCCAAATCTTGCATTCGATGCCGTATCTGTACTTTTGTAGACAAAATACAAACATTGCGCTCAGTTTTCAACTTTAATTTATGTTTTGTAGAATCATTTATTAAGTTTGAGTTTATGTGAACTATATTTACGCAGTTGCAGCGCATTTTACATATTTTTCATTGTAAGTATATCTAACTAAAGAATGACTAACTGAGAAAGTGACAAGTTGCTTCTAATGCTCGTTTTACGGACGCAGGAAATTGGTCAAGCAGCGCCTTGCAGCGCTAGAAAAAAACGCCAAGTATATATATATATATAGATATATTATTAAAACTTGTAGTGGAAGCTAGCATTGTGACAATATCGACCTCAGAGACCCGGTCTGGCTCCCGCACGCGTGCATGAAAGCGACAATATAAAGATTCACTATTGACGGCAATTCGCCCAGCTGTGTATGAATGCGTGTGTGTGTGTGTATGCTATTTCTGTGACAATGATTTCGTCGCGGCTTCCATAATATTGTCTGTCCTCTTCGGATCAGTGAACGCCAGTCGTAGACGGTCCGGTCCGTCAAGGTCTCAATCTAACGGGCTAACGGCAGCAAATTTCGGTCTTGAATGTCCGTCACATTCTAACCGCATTTTGGCCAAACGGCATACGGGTAACGCCGGATAACGAATGAGATAGAGAAAGACGACGACGACGAAAAAGTGCGTAGTAAGCGGCTCAACAAACCACGCGGTGACTCTATAAGTGTGAATGGTTATTGTTGCTGTTGTCGTTGTGTTGTTGTCGTCGCGGTTGTGATGGCGTTATGTCGCTATCCCCCTCTCCCGGCCGTACACGGGAGAACCGGCCCACGGTCGCCCTGCAACAAGCATGGTGGACACGTAGACGGACACAACGCTAGACGCAAGAAAAAGTTCTCTGTGGTTCATGTGTGGATGAGCCGTGAGGTCCATCATGTCTGTGCGTGAGGTCCATCATGTCTGTGCGTGAGATCCATCATGTCTGTGCGTGAGGTCGTCTATTACCACTAGTACTACTACTACTACTACTACGACAATTTCTGCTTCTGCATTAACTACTACTACTCTTCTGTCTGCCCGTCTATCTGTTTGTCTGACCCTCCAATAGGTAGGGCATAGCTAGATACTGGGTGCCGGGCTCCAGGCGTTTGCTCACGCGGCACCATCAGAGGCAGAAATCTGTCAAGACAAACGTCGTCAAGACCTTGGCTGAAGACCCGACTAGCTTCGCGCCTATTGCTAACGGTGGCACAACTAGTAGCAACTGTAGTAGAAATAACCCTTGTAGTAATCAAATAACCCTTGTAGTAATAAAATAACCATTTGCAGTATCTGTGCGAGTGAAAACAAAGCACCAGCAACAACAACACTAGCTCCTGGCTGTCTTCAAGTACCACCACCACCACCACTTACAATAAACAACAATTGTCAGGGTAGAATTAATTGCTAGGTTGATGTTGTCGTCGTTGTTGTTTTCATCGTTACAAGTAATAGCGTTAGCTGAGGCCCGCAGTCCAAACACTGCATATAAATACAAGCTCAATCTAAATTGTTTGAGACCACATAGGCATCTCAATAGGAATGAAGCCGCTATAAGTGGTCCTTTTCGATTATGTGGTCGAATGTTTGTACAAGCAATGATGGAGGAAGGACTCAACAAGTGCGGGCGCCGCTGCCTACGTTTAGCACCAACAATTGAAAGTAAAGCCATATAAAATTACACGTTTGATCGCGCATACGTGATTTATTCTGTGTGTCATGCGAGCGTGTAGATGCCAGTATAGGCCCCACAGTTGTGTTCATTCGAGTCGTGCAGTTGTATTCGCGTTTAGAAATAATTATAGGTTCTGCGTCGGTAAAACGATGATTAGACCGTTTCCTGTCCAATCGGATGTCGTGTTGTGATGGAAAAGTATAAAGCCATTCGGCATTCGTCTTCCTTCAACCGTTGCTCACCCTGACTCAGATGTGACATGCAGTATACAGGTCTTTTAAACTAAAGGCTGTTAGAAGCGCCTTATTTTACCGCTGTTACTATAGTTCGACACTAACTAATTAACGCACCCAGCAGACATTGTCCTGTTTTGCATTGTAATGTACTGCTTTGAGCCCACGTCAGTAAACTGCGTTTGTACAGCCACCTCACACCACTTTGCAGGCATCAAACATACTGATTGGCATGCTTGCGAGTATTGCTATGCAGAACATGCCTATAGATTCTAATCTCGGCTCTGTCACATCACGTATTAGTGATGGTCGTGCTATGCAATAGGCTGCCAACACTTCACTGCAGTGCAAGTGCGTGACCGAAGGCGGGTCTCTCTTCTCAAAGCTGCAAAGCCTCACGTGCTTCCTCGAAGTAGCAAATATTATGTGGACACAGGAAATAACGTTTATCATGGTGACGATGGGACAGCCCGCGACAAACAACCAATATATTTGAGATCCCACGTCTATGTAGGCTAACTTCAACAATCGGTCTCGACAAATAAACGATTGATTGCTTCGTAGGCTATTCGTAACTCCAGAAAGCGACAACAGCGGCGGCATTTCGGTCAAATCAGAAAAGTTTGCAAACTTTAGAAAATATCGCTTCAGTAGGATGGAGGCGGGATTGAACCCGCGAAGCATTAACACGGTCCTGTCGTGTCTTTATATCTAAATGCATAATCGTATAATGCAGAGCCCATGGTTGTTTGACCAACGTTATTAATTGACACTTTCTTCTGCAGAGATGTGACACTCTGCAGCGAACGGAAAACTTGATAACCGTAAGTCAGAACGTGTCGTTGCACGTATCGAAGCCCAGAAATCCCGCTCCAGTTGACGTGCGCCGGTAGCGTCTTGGCCAGAATATGTGTAGTTCGGGCCCGACCGTCCAATTTACTTTGTAAGCAACGATGCTTACAATGACACGCACCGGTACCATGCTTACGCACACACAGCTTACGCTTGACCGCTTTGCTGTCTTTTTCCATGTGTAAGCATGTAAACGAAAGAGAACATCGTTTCATGTATCTCATTAAGCTATTCATAAGCGTCCCCTACAGAGTAAGTCATACGTAGTAGTAATACGTTACATTTGAATCTATTGATGTAGCAATTACGTCAGCTCGTGTATATAATTATTCTCATGGGCATAGTTTAAGATAGTTTTGTCTCAGTCTTTCGTACGACGCAGATCTCGATTTAATCGTTCTTATATATATATATATATATATATATATATATATATATATATATATAGTAATTACTCATTACGAAAGCGACATCAGCATAATAGATACACAGTATAATCCGGTCAGTACGTAGAAGAAGCAGTGGTAGTAGCCGAATTCGTTCATACGCGAGAGGCCATCATGACCTTGGGCCCGCGCGGACATCGGGGGCGGCTATGTCACAACGCCCCCGCGTGTGCGGGGGCTTCTTGGCGTCTCGTTCAGCACAGCTGACGTCGGCTCTAGGTGGTCACTTTGGGCTAATCCTGTTCGTCCTACATTGTTTATAACGATGCACCGAAACGGCAGCCGATGGTCACCAAAACCAGTTTGACCTACCAAACAGGCTGGCATCCTTTCCACTAAAGCGACTCGAATCATTGTTACCGTTATACTAATTATTATAGTAAGCATAGACGTCATTATTAGATAAGAAGAATAATGCTGCCAAAATTGGCAGTCTTCAAAAGCGTTTAGTATAATGTGTATGTATCAATATATATATATATATATATATATATATATATATATATATATAAATGTATATATATATATATATAAATGTATATTATATATATATATAAATGTATATATATATATACATATATATAGATATATATATATATATATATATATATATATATATATATATATATATATATCTATATATATATATATATATATATAGCTTTTTAACGAGCCCATAGCGTCGTTAAAATGTCTTCTGTATCTAGTTGTTACTTGGTGATGCGTGACTTTGTGACATCGCTACGTTACTGTAGCCTGTAGCTGGTGCTGTGGCAAGTGCTCATATTGTATGTGTTGCTGTTGCTGTTGATGTTATTCAGTGCATGCTGGTTGCTTCTGTACTGCTGTTTGCTCTATGCTAATGTTGCCGTCAATGTTGATGTTGTTGCTAAATCTGCTCCATTTCAGTTAATTTGCAGTTTCCTTCTACTCTTGATGACATTGCTATTGTTGTTGCCATAGGATACGCGGGTTTCTTATTGTGGGTGTTGTTGCCATTACAGTATTTTTGACCTCGTGGCGAAAGTCATTTTATGGCATAATTTAAGTAAGGCTGCGTGACCTGCGCAGCATGTGTGCGCCACATGACACATTCGCGCATAACGCATTTACATTACTCGGTACAGCGCACGCACCGGAACAACGCATTAGATTCATGGAAACTCGGACAATTGCTTGCACTCGTTCTACGTGGTGGTCGTACCCGCACACGGCGCAGCTTTTACAACGACGTAACGCTATGTGCTGTGAAAGCCGTGGTGCTGGGCAAACTGGGGTTCACTTCAAAGTTCACTTTTTGCCCGCACATAACTTAAAACTATCCAACCCGGAGGTATGAGTCAGCTTGAAGCTCTGAAATCAGCTTGGAAACCGGTTGCGGCCGTTGAGAGGCGATTAGACTTCAAGTCTATTTAAGGGATGTGTGTTTCACTTTGCTAACACATTTTAACTTGTGTGTGCAGGGCGTAAAAGCGGCCATGTCACCACTTTTCCAAACGAACCAATTGTTACCACTTTTACGCTAGAATGTGTCAATTCGATCGGTAGTGGTAGCGATTGGCGGTGCTAGATTTACTGTTGCTTCTGCTTGATGCTATTTTAATGGTCGTCAATGTTGTCGCTGTTCATATCGTTGTTTGGCTTTTATTGTTAGGCCTAGAATGCGGTAGTTATCGGTTGTTTTGTTATCCAGATCGCATCATTGGGTGTTTTTCGTAGCTTATGTTTGCGGTGCTAAACTGGTATGTGCGCGTCTGTTATTATTATTATTGCCTTTGTTACTGTCATTGTTGTTGATTGGGTTTGTTCCGCCTTGTACTATTACCCTGTTGCTTTAGCAGTACGCTGCGTTGTATGGATAGCAACAGGCAATAGCAATCATTTGTTGCATCCAATTCTGCTCTGATGCCTCGCTTCCTCACTAAGTCATCGCGCCCTGACAAGAGCTGTTGTTTGTAGCCAAATGTGCCCAGGGCAAGTACTACTGTACAATTAAGTACAGTCTAATATATTTTATTACGTTGTGAGTCCGAACAAAGTGACACATTGGAATCGTGAGGAAATGAATGGTGAATACAGCTATATACCGTTACGCATGTTGTCCGTTGAGAAAAAAAATCTAAGCTTTGCTATTGCGCAAAACCATACAAACTGTCTGAGCGGTAATGTATTTGGTAGTACAGTAAAATGTTTATGACAGTTGCGGCGGCTCTGCATGAATAGCAATCGTAGTTAGAATACGCGTGACCCGTAAGCGTTTTACTTCCGTAATCGTATGGACACTGAGCGTGAACACCGCAGACGTGATAAATGAGAATTGTCGAATGAAGATATCAGTAGATAAACACGGCCAGCTTAATTACTATGAAATTCGACTGTAAGGCACTCGCTGGCATCACAACAAGCGAACATACGATACGGCGCCACCATGTCTACCGCACCACCTACCTATTCAATCATTTGTGCATGTGCTGTAGTCATTGCACGTATGTATACCGGTGCGTGCCGTTCGGCATTGCTGTGCTACTGGGACGGACGAGCGAGAAGACGACCCGTGAGGTAATCGTTTTAGCCGGGGTAAAAAGGTGGCCCACCCTGAGTCGACGTTGTGAAATATCCGTTAGATCCGCTACCGAATGTCGGCAGCATCAGCACCATCACCACCATCTTTCAACGCCATCACCATCATCGTATGCAGCTATGCAGCGCACCGTCAAACTGTGTGTTATTGCATGGTACTGCATAAGCGTATAATAGAACGTAGACAACAAGTCTCAGTGCAATCAACGGAAGATACCGACGTAGTACGGAAGACGGAAGAGAGAGAGAGAGTGTGTCATAGAAAGCAAACGATATATATACATATATATATATATATATATATATATATATATATATATATATATATATATATATATGTGGAGAGAGAGAGAAGGGGAGACAAGGGGAAAGCGAAAATCGCGTCGCTGTTGAGATAGCGGGATTATGGTGCCGTTGTCGGTTGAGACAGGTTGCTGATGAGAACGCGAGGCGCGATGTATCGGTCGTTTTATTTGCCAAGTTCAGTTGTTGTTTGCCCAGGAGTGGCGGCTTCACGGAGTAGCTTTATGGCTGGTTTCAGTGGTTCGATTGGCTTCGACACGGCGTCTCTGCAGTCAGAAGGCGGCAGCAGCAGCAGCAGCAGTAGCATCATCACCATCATCTAGGCTATCGTTTGGTTTGGGTTAGCTTTGCGCGCACGCCCGAATAGCGAGTGAGCGCGTACGCACGCATCAGCGTTTTCGTGACGATGTTCGAATTCCTCTAACTCCACTCGTGCAACTATCTCGCGCGAAAAAGCAGAGGCAATCATATGGCTTTGGTGGGAATCTTCGCGCGAAGTGATTCGTGTTGTTGATATTGGTTTATTGTCTCATCAACTGCCTCACGGGATATTGTCATATAAGAGGCGTATGGATATTCTATCTAGTTACTTTCCAGTTAGCACCTCATGAGCTCATGTTGCACAAATATAGACCGAGGGTTGGATGCAAGAGGTACACATATAACAAGAACATGCCATCGCAGAGCGAGAGAGATGGAGAACGATAGAAAAAAACACAAATGATATTGGTCTAGCAGATTGGATGTTTCTGCTGCTCACGTGGGCACGACATATGAGCGATGATCAATAATATTGTTTGTCATGCATAGACAAAGTGTTAGTTGGTTGTGCTGGGTGTTACAGGTAGTGGTGCGGCTGCAAGGGCCTCTACGGGGCAAACTGGACAGCAGCGCAGCGAAGCTGGCATTCGGCTGAAAATCTCGACCTGACACCGCTGAGCTTCATACGAGCTTCATCGACCATTCTAAGCATCGGACTCACGCCACGGCCTCACTACAGCAACGTCACTCAAGAGCATCAACGCATCGCCATACACAAACGAGAATATCAAATATACCGGCAACAGTAAAATCTAGTACCTTGCTCTTCCGTGAAAACATTCATCCACCTTCGACGCCCTAATTCAAGGATGGCAACGACATGTGCCGCGACCGAAGCTATTCCCTTTGCTACCACTGCCATGGTAGCTATGATACTGGGCTTCGTTTTTGGAGTCGCCTCAGCGCCGGCCGTTGAACAAAGTCGCCAAATGACTAACGACTCGTGGCAGCCTCATATCGACATGCTAATGTCGTCCTACTCGGAAATCGATGTGGGCCCCTACAGGCTTGACGTCGAACTATACATACGCAGAAAATTTCTGCCGCCTGTGGTCGCTGGAGCGGCGAGTTTGTCAAACTTGACGCTTATCGATCTTAATTGTGGATTTGATGTTGACGTTTTCATCGATGAAAACGTGACAGTCATACGCGGTTTCAACTACACGCGGTGCCCACAGGGTCGAATCCTTGTATTGCTTTGCCTGCCTGTCGGCGGACATGACGGTGCGCTATCTGAGCGGAGTCAGTTGGAGCAGTTCTTTTTCGTTATGACCGAGAAGCTTCTAAACGACGACTTTCACCCAACGACCCCGCAGAGTCTTCAGCAAAGTGACGACGAAACGCGAAACAACAAGCTGAGTTTCGACCCACCGCGCTCCAAGGACGCGATGCACTGTAATATCAAGAAGCAGAACCTCGTCATGGTGGGTCGACGCAAGGATGCCATGCTCCTGCCGAAAACATCTTCGCTCCTGTGCCGTTTTGTCAATGTTCTCATGGTAACCGTCGAGTCGTCGCCAACTACACTAACGTTCAACAGGCGTATTGGGTGCATAGATGAAGACGTCAAGACCAGGGACATCGGCTACGGTTTTTTTCTGGCGGCCAATTGCAGACAGTTGGAGGCCGATGAAATTGATCCTACATCGTTTGTCTGGTACGACGAGCAAAGTGACAAGTTCGGCCCGAAGGGCGACTACAGCACAAAGCTCTCCGACTTCACATGGAATGTCGAGGAACAGCATCACTTCGCGCACTTGTTGTACTTCAACAAGCAGAACAGAAGTAAAGAGGCTAAGGAAATAACCCTAAAGTTTAAGACTATGCTGAGCACAAGCTACATGAGCAACAAACAAGCGCTCATTGGCGTGCTGTCGGCGAGCGCTATGCACGCCACTGCCATTACTCCACCCGCCAATCCGACACATAGGCTGATCCGACAAATGTTTGCCTCGATGATGGCCAGTATCCTTCTGGGCCTAGCTATCATGGTGGCCATCGTGCTAAGTGTACGACATACGCGTTCTCTGGCAAAAGTGATTTACTATACATTCTACCTCATGGCCTCGCTGTACGTCGGAGTGCCCACCGAGATCTTCACACGAGGAAAGGTCGCACTGTTTGCCATCTTTCTTCTGTCGTGGTGGTTCCAAGCTATGAGCATAATGTCGGCGTTTATCAGAAGCGAAGTAACAGCCTCGATGCACTCATTGCCCGATTCGCGTCTAAAGGAGGTCAAAAGTTGTCAGGAACTCTCCGAATATTTGCCGTTCGCCCAATTTGTTGAGCTCGAGACCGGACTGTCACAAAACGGCGGTAAGAACACCCGGAACTCGACGTGGCTCACCTCCCATTGGAAGGACTATACGCGTTCCACTGTAAAAGAGATTGGCTACGTACTCGATCGCTGGTGTCCTCGCGGGACTCATGATGTTCCAGGACAGGGCCGTCTGTGGTGGTTCTTGGCGACTGCGTCACATTGAACGCAAACTTGATCCTTACTTTAATATGCACGAGGTTTTAACGCCGAGCAGCCCTGAGATACGACATGTAGTGTTTAGCAATATACGGGCAATTGTTGCGGAATCGACAAATGCCGTCTCCGTGAACTATGTCGACAATGCTCAGCGAATGGCATTTGAAGCTCTGCGTGGTGGCCTATACGTTCGAGAAGGAACACGCTCAGGATATTTTGTCTTCGACGGGGGAAATATTAGCACAATTCTTAAACCAAAAAACCCAAGAGCTCATGGCTCTATTAACGAATTTATTGGACCAGCAGTGATATTTAGCGGTGGTACTATATTTTCTATAATCTTCTTTCTAATTGAGATCTGCTTGAACTTAGATTGCTGGAGCGAAACGTTTAAGGCACAAAGGTCCAACATAAAATTGGAATGGTGGAGTGTTCCCGCCAAGCTTCGACGGGACCGAACTCACTCTCCAGCAATACTGCCTGGAGAACGGCAAGTGCAAATCTCATATAATCGTCGTTGCAGAAATTACGTGCCGCACAGAGTTCTCTGCAATGAGATCCCGGACAATAGCTATATGCGAGAACTAAATGACGTGCATGAAGATCCGTGGAACGAAATCCTAAGACCTCATGTGCAGTGGCAATGGTGGACAGTTACGCCGCGTCATAGACTCTAGAACTCGCAATATACTCTACTGGTATGTGTAGGACATATGGTTAGTGCAACTTTATCCTCTTCATGAACCAGCTTCAATAAGTGCAGGGGATTTTCACGCCTTGGCCTACAATCGTTAGTTTCGTTCCGTGCTTCCAAGGCAGGCAAAACCGTAATCGTACTAATTGTGCGTAACATTTCCAAATCAGGGATACACTATCTATCAGGCTTGAGCCTCAGTACCCTCCGGCGTATTCGCAGAGAGCCGGCTTTTAAAGTTACATTGAATATGTCACTATCTTAAAACTCCGAAAAGCAGAACTGGTTTCAAAGTGAAGTCATTTATTATAGTACGAATACAGTTGCAACTACAGTCGATGTGGAACCCTGTGTGAATATTATTCGGACTATTTGCAATATCTATTTAGTACAATATTTGTTGTTAGCTAAGCATAGCTGGATCTACAGATAGATCTACTCTACTATGCATTCGTACATTAGCTAAAAGTAAAAAGGGAACATTTAAAACCTGAGGTGTATTTTATAAATAATAAAAGCATTGTGGTCAACATAAGAGATACACCTAAGATGACGAGAGAAACTTACTTATAATCAGGTTAGCATAAATATAGCATGTCGGCTATTTTACATTTACGATACAAACTAGTATGATAGTAGTAGTATAATTAACCATAGACAAATCTAGTGAATAGATGTCGGTTCTCGTAGCTGCAGCCTTTCTACGAATCGTTTCTTCGTCATGACCTTTGTTTCATAGAACAGCGGACGAATATCGGCCATCTTGCCGTCCAAATCCGAGACATGTTCTCTGAAGGCTGTAGTCTTCGGTAACTTGCGTATTTTCTGCAAGTAATCATCGAATGACGGTGACGACGCTAGTAAGTACACTAACCTATTTAGGCCAGTGCGGTGGACGTTTTATACTCTCTTTGGGAAACTGGCCTTGAGTTAGTCAAACGCCCTTAAATTTGGCCTCAAGAGATGAGGTCAATTCAGCTGAACATCGAAGGATGCGGTGGGTGCAATCTTCAGGTTAAACAAGCTAACAGCAACCTCCATCGACAACATGTATGCGTCCTCGACACTGTGAAACAATTGTAGGCCTTTTCGTTACGATCTTCAGCATGCCTGGAAAAAAAGGTGCCACGTGACGAAAACACGATTTTATGATACGAAAAGTACCCACTATTTTCGATTGTTCCTAAACCCAGTCGCAAAGGAAAGCGGTTTCGGGAGAACTAAATGATCTGCATACAGAAGCGTTTCCACCTGTGAAATGCCAACTTTGTACAGGTATATCCGTTGGGAGATCGCTTACCAACATTTAGAACAATAGGGGAGACAGGTTATCATCAACACCGAATGTCTGAGTGATCGATGTGTGCTTAGCAGCCCCATCGTCTTTTATTGCTCGTCCCTCCTGCAAGATGCGTTTTAGAAAGTCTAGCATGCTCAGTGGTACGTCACGGTGTGCCAACTTCTCGAGATTTATTTTTAGCGCGGCTGTATCGAAGGTCGCCTTGAATATAAAAAAATGTGTTGTCTCGGGATTGACCAGACCATGCTTAAGAAATATAAATAATGGACTGCGAAGCGGTGTGAATGTTAGATCACATGGAAGTTGCGCGCTTAGTGAAGGTAAACAACACATTCTCGTGAAGAGTTCCACGAAGTCTGCAAAGTCGACAGACCTGATGTATGTTCTAACTATAGTCAGAGATTAAATATTTTGTTAAACACAATGTATACTTAGGCATATATAACCCTTGAATAAAGGTGCTTTTGACTTGACTTGACAAATATCACAGCAAATTGATAACTTCCCCTAATCCGAAGTATACGATGCACATAGTTTAGAAGCACGCCGCACGCAGTCATTGTTGATCTGCCTTTTTTAAATCCGTGTTGTTGCTTGAGGTGTGTCTCGGTAACCTCTTAAAATACCTCCAGGCGACGGGAATGTTGTGTTCATTCAGGAGCACAACACTTACGAGGTTGTGCAACACTCACCATTCTACGAGTTTTATAACGTTTATAACGCCTTACGTTAGCTCCGTATCGATTTTCTTAAAAAATAAAGTAAAATATTTCTTAAAATAATATATATATATATATATATATATATATATATATATATATATATATATATATATATATATATATATATAGTTTTACAGCCATCTGTCATGTGGTGCAATGGGTCAATTTGTCTAAGTGCTTTTTGGTCCTTTATTCACGAAAATATAGGGCGAGGAAAGCCTGGGCGCAGGTTCTTACAACGCATCTAGGTTTATCTTATTTGGTTTATACGACTGTTTGGCCGCACTTCAAAAAAGTTATCAAAAATGATCGCGCCCATAAGCTAAGCTATAACTATTTTGTCTTTATTCTTGAGTGTGTCCATGAAAAGCCCTAAAACAATATGGTTCGGTTCGAGGTTGCATTTTTTGTGGAGTCTCTCTAAAATATCATTTGTACACCTTTAAACTATCTATGTATGCACACAAATATAGATGACATATGGGTAGACAGTATAAAAGTTTACGCAACACAATCAATTTGTACAAACAAATTTACACCATAAGCTGCAAAAAAATGAACAGTGAAACGCCATTTTCATATGTATAGTTGATTCTGATAAGTTCCTTGCTATGCGGGTAGAAATTGAGGTCCGTCAGGATTAGGACTTCAGGATCCCACGTCGCATTGATAGTTGGTGGTGTTGACTCATTGGATAAGTAACTTAACCTCGTCCGGGCAAACCGTGTTTTAAAACGAGACACTCATAAACGGGGAGTTGCATATCGTTGTCAATTGTGCCAAATGAGGAATCAAGCGCACTCTTTATTTTAAGTACGTCTGCGTACGCACTAACACTCGGTAGTATACAGAGTTGTTTTTTTTAATCTGGATCAAATATTGTGTTCAAAGCGGAGAGGCGCAGCTGCCCTGAAACCCCGTCGCCTGACTTGATTTGGGAAGACCGGTAGCGCAAAACTCTGCGAACCGTTGTAGGTATGCGGACGGATCAGGAGCGCTTTTAGTTTGTTGACTACAATTTCATGATCAATCCTGTCGAAAACGCGTTTCTGATCAAAAACGAACTGAAATTGAAATGCTTGTCGGCGATCATGTAAAACGCTCAGTCGTGCGTCATCTCTAGTAGCTGCGTACACGTAGATCGACGCACACAACCAGCGTCGTTCCGTCGCCGATGAAAATTGTATGTATACTATGATTTTGTGGTGAGTAAACCTTGAATATGAAATGTTAATATACTAGACTGACGGCGGGTCAACCAGCAAGCAATGCAACTGCCAACGATATGACGTCGTCAATGGTGCGCTTGATTGGATTAGACCTGACTGATAGACTCACTGATTGACTGACTGACTGACAGATCTATCGAGTCGACCCTGACGAGACGGGCGCTCGTACTCAGTTGTACTAGCTTGTACGTTCCGTTGGCGTATGACCACAACGTGTCTGTTGGTCTGCGTAAATCGCCGTGGATGTCTGCCCAAAATGACGACGCCCACAAGCGTCAATCGTAGGCGCCGCTAGCCCACTGTTAGCCCAGTCGCTGTCACTGTCGTGTCAACAGTGGTCGACGATTTTTATGCACAAGCCGGTGCACAATGCTCAACACTTACTTTTTCGTGGCAGCACTCCGGCCCACTAGAGGTTCGTATAGTAGGACCGTTACACCAGAAGGCCCAGTGTTATTTCGTTGCTCGTCTTTAGTTGACGCTGTAGATAATTGTTGTTGCTTGTTGTTTGTTGTTGTTGTTGTTGTTGTTGTTGTTGCTTGTTGTTGTTGTTTGTTGTTGTTGCCTTGTTGTTGTTGTTGTTGCTGCTTGTTGTTGTTGTTGTTGTTGCTTGTTGTTGTTGTTTGTTGTTGTTGCCTTGTTGTTGTTGTTGTTGTTGCTGCTTGTTGTTGTTGTTGTTGTTGTTGTTGTTGTTGTTGCTGTTGTGTGTTGTTGTTGTTGTTGTTGCTTGTTGTTGTTGTTGTTGTTGTTGTTGATTGTTGTGTTGTTGTTGTTGTTGTTGTTGTTGTTGTTGTTGTTGTTGTTGTGTTGTTGTTTGTTGTTGTTGTTGTTGTTGTTGTTGTTGTTGTTGTTGTTGTTGTTGTTGTTGTTGTTGTTGTTGTTGTTGTTGTTGTTGTTGTTGTTGTTGTGTTGTTGTTGTTGTTGTGTTGTTGTTGTGTTGTTGTTGTTGTTGTTGTTGTTGTTGTTGTTGTGTTGTTGTTGTTGTGTTGTTGTTGTTGTTGTTGTTGTTGTTGTTGTTGTTGTTGTTGTTGTTGTTGTTGTTGTTGTTGTTGTTGTTGTTGTTGTTGTTGTTGTTGTTGTTGTTGTTGCTGCTGCTTGTTGTGCTGTTGCTGCTATCGCTGATGGTGTCAAACGGCGAAGAAAGTGGGAACCAGCTGCTGCTGTCGTCGTCGTCGTCGCGAGTAACGAACGTCGGGCGGGAGGCGCGACTTTGGTTAAGCTGTTTCGCCTCTGCCCAACCGCTCTGGGCGGCTGAACTGGCCGCCGAAGTCAGGTCAGACCCAACTGCTCCGGCAACAGCAACAACAGCAGCAGCAAGAGCAACAACAGCTGGTGTCACGTTAACAGCGAGCGGTAACGGCAGAAAGTCGTAGTGGTGATGGTGGTGCTGGTGCTGGCGGTTGACGTAGTCGAGAAAAGACAACAACTGCCACACGCCGTTGCTGCTGAGCAACAACGACAACAACAACAACAACAACAACGTAAACGACTTAGACAGCAACATACACAACGGTCGACGAGACGACGACGACGACGATGCTGCTGCTGCTGCTGACACGGCGGTGGCGTCCGCCACTGTAACAACGATCTAGCCGAAATGATGACAACGGCAGCGACGACTACAATGAAGTCGACGAGAGAAATTCGTCCGCTGTCGTCGTCATCTTTACCACTACCGCCACTATCGCATTCCAATGAAGACCGTTGTTGTTGTTGTTGTTGTTGTAGTAGTCATAGTAGTAGTTGTGGTTGTCGTTGACGATGATATTGCTGTTGTTGTTGTTGTTGACGATGTTGTTGTTGTTGACGATGTTGTTACTGTGCTTGTGAGCGGTTGTTTGACCCGGGAAAACGAGAACGAAGCAAGAAGACGTCGAGAAGAGCAGCAGAGGAACGTGGCACTGCCATCCGCCGTAGAATTAGGGGGGCCCGCTTGTCTTGCTTCTGACGACGTACACATACCTACCGGCCGGTCTATCTGGCCGGTAAGCGATGAAAGGACCATCGCGGCGGCGGCGGCGGTGGTTAACGCGAATTATCGCGCCGGCACTGCTAATAGAACAGCAACAACAACAACAACAACATCGTCAGTTGTTGTAGCAGCAGCAGCCCTACCAGCAGCAGCAACAACAACAACAACAACAGCAACAACAACAACCACCAGCAACAGCAACAACCACCAGCAACAAATGAAGTAAAAGAAAGAAAGAGAGCCATCTGGAATCAAGGACCCGACCAGCAGCCAAACGAGCCAGCCAACCAGCCAGGCCAGGCGAACACCGAGCCAACATCATCAAGGCTCGTCAGCTGGTGCAGCAACTTTAGTTTCGACGTCAGCAGCAGCAGCAACAGCAACCGCAGCAAATGCGACAGAGACACACTACAGACGTAGCCATGTCTGTCCGACGACGGAAATGATCGTAAACAAAAAGACAGGGAAGAAAAACAAAGCGAAGTGGAACAGAGCCAAGAGGACGTAGGGAAGGAAGACACAAAAGAAGAAGAAGAAGATGAAGAAGAAGAGGAAAAAGGCAAAAAAGAAAACGTTATCGCACCACCATAAGATGAATTAAACAATCGCGCATGATTGTCCATGTTCGATAAGAACGATAAGACATCTATGTATTATCAAAAAATCATCACATTGACGCGAGCAGACAAACGGTCGACTGACCGGCAACCCTTGAAAAGACAACCGCAGTACGCCTATATCGACTAGTGGTAGTTGTAGTTGCCCATCTGTCGATACGTACGACGAATATGGGCGTTTCTCCGTCCTGGAAAGACGGTAACTATCGCTATATGCTCTTAATAACGGCATCTTGTCGCTGCACGTGCCGTTACTGCGTGCACCAAAAGTAATCGTCGTTCGCCCATGTTTGTGACACTCGTGAAATGGCTGTACGCTCTAGCCATTGCAGTGGACAGCATTTATGCCGTAAATCGTTTCCTGCACATCCTATAGCAATGGGGCACAGAAGCGTAAGAGCAATATGTGTTTAAATATTCGACCTGATGGTTGAGATATAGATCTGCACTTTATACTTTAATCTTAGACATGAAACCAATGTTAAAAATCTACAACTAAATACCCTGTACATCTATCAATTGCGTCAGTTAGTACATGACAGTATCTAGTGCTGTCCACTCTACCACTTAATAGACTAGCTAATCAGTAAGATGTTTTTCTGTTTTAGATACATGTTTTGTTAGATTTAAATAATAGTTTGTTCTAGAACAACTCTACTACTTCTATCGTTAATTTGCTATGTGGATTTGTGAATTTATTATCCTGCTCTCATATCGAAGGATGCGCTTAGTGCCTTTCTCTTTTAATACTAGTATCTCACCTATAGCCACATATTAATTAACAATTAAATAGATCAGCGAGGCAATTTGTAAGACTTATATGCTATACTATATTAAACGTTGCTTCCTCACTCGGTTCGGTTGAACGAGTAACTAGTGATATGTTAAGGAATAAACACAACTGAGGATAGGTACATAGGTGTCACAATTGTTGTGTCGTATATATATATATATATATATATCGTATCATCGATACAGCGACACGGAGTTCCGGTGTGTAAGTTACAATTACTGAGGCTTTAGTATTTTTGGTTTCGTTAGCGGAATATGCTCACGGCGTCGAGTTAGCTGTTCATAAACCGTTTCTGTCTAATTTAAAATTACCCAACTAATTTCTAGAAACGTGATTACTCTAACATTACAAGGCAACGAAAATTACGCGAAGGGTGAGAAAAAACGTTGAACAGACAGTCGAGGGCTCCAGGCGTCAGCCTAAGTAGTGCAACCAAGAAACTGGACGATTCTTCCAATACTTTTCCTTATTATGGCCATCACCGTAGTTATGGACTGCAGACGGCGGCAGAGGCTGTCGTTGATTGATTTTCCCTGCCTTCGTTCGAAACGGCGAGATTTGAAAACGCATTGTCCACAGTGAGGTCCACGAGCGTCCCCCCACCGACGCGTCGCTGCACTTATCTGTTGGTTCCTTTGGTCAATAACTATCATTACCACTACGGCCAACCGCACCACTGGCAGCAGCAACAGCAATAATATCATTGACAGCAGCAAGAACAATCAACAACATTTGATTCTGACCGGATTCTTTAGTTGGTGATCATCTGTCCGTATGTGCCAGCACTATCGTCACAACCACCGTTGTAAACGTCTCTCCACCCCCACCCCCCGGCAAGACGCGCACGAGATGTAGAAACGGAGAAGCAGGAGGGGAAACTGAAGCGAGGTTACGGAAAAACTTATCAGAGCGGACCAGGAAACGTAAATTTCCATTTCCGGAAGATGCGGCACGTCAATGTGGCTCGACGGACGCCGAGTGGGACTGACTAGCCCAATGGTGGCAACGCTGCGTCATGACTGTATCTCTTTTTCGCACACTCGGAGCTATGGCACAGCGACAACGGCGTCATCCGCGCAGTTTTCGGGTGTCCAGCGAGCTGTTCGTCAAGTCGTGTCAATCTGCTCTGTGAATGAGTCCCACGACAACATTAGTCGCCGGTTCACGTAACCGAGCCGAACCGCTAATGCGTTATTCTAACCAGCGCAATCACGAAATTGGCCCGCATTGAATATCGTCAATAGTGTGCTCAATTAACACCATAAACGTAACTATTGCTCTACAGCGGCTTCCCCCCTATATACAGTTAGTATATATCATTCATTATACACACATACGTACAGAGGCTGCGCGTTTGGTTTCTTAACTGCCCATCTCAGTTGGCCATTATATGCTGCCGTGCATTTTAGCCCCATCATGCTGGCACATCATATACCGCATTGCGGGCAGTGGTAATAACATCATGCAATCACAGACATGGACCCTTCGGTTTGCAGATAGACATATTTTTCGACGCTGAAGGTTTTCACACGGTTGCGTTGACATTATAATATCATCAGTGCATGTGCACGAGAGGTGCTAGCTTGCTACAACATGTTCTGATTACAAGACTAGGCAGTCCGGTCATGGCCCTATTCATGATTCGAGAAGCTGCGAACAGTAGTGCGTACAAGAATTGAAAAAATCACATTCAAGTTTTTCGAAGTTAAGTCTGATATCTCCGTTGGCGAAATCAAACCTAGAAGAAAAATGAACGTTAAGCAAGGTCGTAAGTGAGACAATGTGCGCCAGTCACAAGGCCAGCGTACACCGTATTAGCTGCTATGCGTAATGATTTATTGACGTTTCCGTTTCCGCAGCCCAGATTGTCCTTCTAATTTGATTTTCAACTCTTACTATCGATTTTGCTGCCTTTCTGTACACTGTAGCTCAAGGGCAAATGCAAAACTACAATACGATTAAACTATCTAACAAAACTTGTCCAAGACTTTAGTTCCGATTTCAGTTTTCAGTTACAATATCCTCTAGATAAACAAAGTGTTATTCGGTCAAACCAATGTTTGTTTGTCTATGGGCCACATTTTTACGCTGAAACAGCGACCACGTAAGTCCCGTAAGCTGAAACAGCAACCATGTAAGTTGGTCCGACGGCCTCCATGCTGAATGTTTGCACGAGTGTGACGTTTGCCATTTGATTAGTTCGCGTTTGCGGCCGAGACAGCCGTTTAGCGTTGTTTTGTTATGATGAGTTACTTAAGTTGATCTAGAACTAAGTGCAGGTCTAATAACGACGAACCGGCAAGCACCTTTTGCACTCATTGCGGATCATGGACCACCACCCAATGATGACCGCACCTTGCGTGTGCTGCTCTCTGACCACCTCTTCTTTCTTTCTCTCTTTCTTCTCTTCTCTCTCTTTTTTTCACCAGAATAACTGCTAGCTAGAAATTACTGCATCATTAGCATCAATTGTGCCATCGTCTAATGGCTCACTATCATGTCCAATTTGCAATGCCTGTCTGCATCGGCCCTTAAAGCACACCACTTTTGAAGGAATGGAACACAACAGAAAGAAAGTGCTAGTCTCTGGCTGGCCCTTAACGGCAGCGCCGCTATATGGGTCGGCTTGACGCCGACGCCGAAGTGGCGATCCAGCCGTTTACCAATATAACAATATCACACAGGTACGCCGGGGGCGATTGCGCTCCCACCTGCTGCGGAAGAATAACGCCACAGCAATTCACGACGAAACCATATATATATATATATATATATATATATATATATACATATATTTATATATATATATGACGCCGACAGCTGGCACTCAGTTCTAGATTTAAAAAAAACGCACCTTTTGTAGGCATTAGCTTATGTCGCGCTTAATTGCAAAAAAACATTTGTATTCAGACTGGAAATCAAAGTCTACAGAAATTCTAGCTCCACTGCTAATACTACACTATAACGTTCGAAAGTCAGTCTTGCTAAGAATTGTAAGAAATGATTTGCTAACTCTGTGCAAGCGTATATGTGGATACCGTGTCGGTAGCCAAAACGGTGATAAACAGTTGACGAATAGTTAAGAAGGAAAGTTGGAGATATTTAAAGCAAATATTGCTACCAAAGTGCTGCACGCATTGTATTCGATGCCCGACGACATACTTATAGGTGATCTGGTAGTTTTCCAACCGGGCAATAAACGATGATCTCAGTCAGATGTGAAATGACATACAAGTGTTCGTTTTCTAGCGGTAAGAATAAGTCACGAAAATTAGCTTACACCGGTGACAGTTGTGCGCGAGGCGACAATGCTACACCGTGCTAGTCTAGTATTACACGCATTTGTACGGCCCATTAGTACTGGAATACTAGACAATTTTTTTGTTGCTCGGTTTGCTGCACAAACTAAAACGATGTCACGTTTGTTCTGGGCCGGCTGGTTGTTGGTTGTTGTTGTAGTTTCCTGACTCGGTATCGGGCACTTGTTCATTGTCGCTGGCTGCCGCTGGTAGCGAGCCTTCGTGAGCGAGCCGTGATGGTACAAAACGACAAAAACAGCATAACTTCAGCGCAGCGCTTGTCCAGCGAGTGTTGTCGTTTGTCAAACCGGCAACAAACAAAGTGGCGCCTGCCGTGGCGTCCCTCGACTGTATTGTAGTCGACGTGTATCGTTCGTTGCTAGGCCTAGCCACACCCAATCCCAGCACGTTTTCCGCGTTCGGGACGTCATCATTTGGCTGTCAGCAGCAAGAAGATGCGATGCCACCCGATGCCGGCGATCGTGTCGGGGGGGGGGGGCAAACACCAACAAAAACATGACAGCTGCAAGGTACCACAAAAACAATGTGCGAATCGTGGGCAGAACAGGGCTAGAACATACCACACCATCGTCACGCGATGGTTGCAGGAAGGAGCAATACAGAACAGCGACGCGACGACGCTACTGCTCACAGTCTTGCAGACAGGAGCAGATGACAACAGCCAACGGGGAAGAAAATGGGGTCAGAGAGGTAAACACTGAGAGCCCAATAGACACCGGTTGGGCCGGCCACGCTTGCTGTTTGGGACAGCGGAGATCGGCAGGACACGTCGAGCTGTGCCGTCTGGTTTTTGGACCGTTTGACGAGTAGGCGAGCCAAGCCGAGACTCGCAGAGTGGCGTGGCGCGTGCCGCCGTGCGCCAACACCGCCTGGGCTTGGGCCGCCTGAACCAGCAAACAGGCAAGCAAGGGAATTTGGCAAACATCTTTGAGACGAACGCTTGACACTTGACTCGTTTTAGGTTAGGCAATGTCAGAAGTTGCAGGAGTAATAACAGATCACCACAAAGTCAATCGTGCAGTGACGGACTAACATATATATGTATATATATAGCATTTTTTTCTGTTCCGTAAGGTTAATACCCGTGTACGTGATTTTCATGTAATGGCTGATTTTGAATGCACTCCGGCATTTGTCCTGTCTATGATGGAAACTATGAAAACCAATTTAAGAGTGGCCGGTCTGGTTTTCGAACTCTGGCCTACCAAATACAAGGCAAAGGCTTTGCCACTAAGCTATCTTGCTCAGTATATATCTATATCTATATATATATATAGCGACAACTGTAGAAACAGAACGACAAAAATTTCATAGCGAGTAGATGCTGAATTCGATACGATGAGTGAGTGAAGGAGACGGCAATAGGCAATTCCTGCGAGGCATGCGAGAATTCACACACACCTTCCACGTGGTTTTTAACGACAATATAGATGCACGTGGTACATTCGGGCGAAGCTCGCACACCAGGAATGAGCCTTCGACTAGCAAGGAAACCTATTATAAGAGGTAAGAAGGCTATATGTCGGAACAAAAAATACTTACAAATGTACATGTATGCTTACACATGTGTCTATTGTGTAAGCTGACGTGCTGGATATATATATATATATATATATATATATAGCGACAGTCCACGTCAATACCCAAAATATGTTACCCACTCATGTTGAAGTTACGGCATCTGTTTGGATTCAGCTGCCGCTGATTTGATGCTGATGTTGAACACGAAATTTTCCACAACGAAAATTGGTAATAATAAAATCAGATCAATCACAATACTTCTTAAGGTAACACTAGACAACAATAGTTGATATGTAAGATTTCTCGTATCGTGTGACCGTACCGAAAACTCAAAGTGGCTCATTCGGTTATGATTCGACTATTTTCAATATTCAGCTTCGAGCAAAGTTAACCTGGCAGAAATGATTCCGCTGTTGTAGTTGCTGTTGCGACCGCTGATGCGGCTCTTCGAGGCACGCGGTGATGTCTCCGGGTGCCTCCTTGACTCAAGAACGGTACCTATGTGAACGGCGCAGCGAATCAAGTAGCCGTCGTACTTTGATTGAGGTGTTATCGCCAGTGTCGTCGTAATCCGCAATGCAGCGGAAGGCGGAAGGAAGTAACTAATGCAGCCCGTATACAAGCAGTACCACAGCTTTATCCATTTGTTCAGTCAGCCAGTTAGCCAATTGCAGTAAAACGTAGTCAATCAGCGCTGCCAGTTCTCTCGGTAACTATCGTTGGCAGTTAACGGGTCATAAAACCGCTGTTATCCCGTAAGACACCCACACATCCAGCGTACGCGCTCTCTCTCACACAACAACAACAACAACAACGGTTTCCGTCTTCATTAGACGTAACCGGAGGTACAGCGTCGTCGGGCTACTGGTTCCAATAACTAACTTACCCGTGTCGACTAGAAGGGATAAGCGCAGTATATCTCCCCCTTCCTGTATCCCATTTAGCACGAATCAGTGCATAGAAAAGAAGGTACACTATTGGGACGATTCGCCTAATATTCTGTGACCGATCATTTGACCTCGAACTTCTGAGATTAAATACCTAAACTAGCAAGATGAGAGAGGATCCGGTGATAGCTAAACTAGCAAGATTAGAGAAAATCTAGTGATGTGAAAGAAGCACAACTTGTGTCTGAAGTACATGTTTATAATTCACCTGAGTCAATAAACCATAATGAAAAAAAATCGACGATTTACAAGTATACTAACGTAAAATGCGTACAGTCGGATGGCCAACTGAGCAATGGTTAAATGATTCGCAAGAACTATATATATATATATATATATATATATATATATATATATTGTTCTTTTCTACATTATTTTATAGATTTAGTCACAAATCTGGTGTGAATAAGGAAAATGAGTGTGTCTCACCTTTGCACATTTCGTAAACGAATCTGCCCGTTTTGGCGTGCACGATCGGACTTTGCCCAAATGCACAGTCCCTTGAGCGCGCGTCGTGTTGCACGTATGCACGGCTGAATGCATGCAGGCAATGTCTGTATCCAACGTTTGGCGAAGCAGCACGCACATCCGCGAATCAAGAAACCGGCACCCACGAATACCCGCTCTGTAAAGTCGATTCCCGGCTACGTAGGTTTTGTGTCTCCACTAGCGTAGTGAGCAGCTGCCGAGATCCGATTGCACGATGCTCTATAGAGGCACGTAACACACCGGCGAAGCGAAGCGTTCTGCCGTCGTTTCCGGTTCCGGCATACACTCGTGCACTTGCGTAACGATACGATGGCGCTTGTTTGTCGTTTTGCTTGATCTCCTTTGGCCTGTTCGCCCTACGGCGGTTTCCCTGCGACGCTGATCGGAGATCACACCAACACACCGTAATGATAGGTGAATGTACACCAAATGTATTGGTGCACACAATACATTCACTGCACGACACCGCGTCACGTTCACAGGGCCGGATAGATAATGGCTCCTCTCACTGCAGTCTTCTCACAATGTGAATAATGATACAATGACACGAAGACCACAACAACAACAACAACGGCAGCAATAGCAACAATAACAGCTAGAATGATGATGATGATGATGACGACGACGACGATGATGATGATGATGATGATTGCGGTCGTAGGTTGAAGCACACCCGCAGGAGAGTCACCCAACGAGTACCCACCGTAAAGCAACGTCAACGTACACGACGACAAAGAGAGACAAACATGAGCACGATACAACGAACACGATTGACGGTAGTTACCGTGGCCGCAGTTGTCAACCGTTTTCCTCAACTGACAGTCAAGCTGCAACGCTCTTAGCGGCCAGCAGCACGAGGCGGCAGACCAAGACACCAAGATGAAGTCTTCTGCTGCTGCTGCTGTTGCTGTTGCTGCGACTGCGGCTGCTACGACTGCGGACCGGCTGCAGAGACGGTCTTGCGTGTTGTTCGGCACTTCGGCACGACACAATGTTGACGCCCGCCGGCACCACAGCGCTGATGGTGGTGGTGGTGGTGGCGGTGGCGCTCTTCTGCGTTGCCCTTCTCCTGCGCGGCCGTCCGCGCTACGCTCCCCACATATTGCCGCTAGCAGCAGCAGCAGCAGCAGTCGCACCAGCCGCAGCAAGAGCACCAGCAATATCAGCTACGGCAAGCAGAAAGAGAGTGCGAGGATCGGCAACGGTCGCCGTGCCGTCTCTTCGTTACAGTGCCGATACCGCGCCGCCAGCGGAATAACCGGAATAACGGACGCCCGGTCGGACTTATAACGGACATTCGTCGCTGTGGTCGTCGTCGGCAGCAACGTCATTGTTCTAGCGGTCGTCCCAGCCGAAGTGGGGAGGAGTGTTGGTCACGTCGCGTTCGATTCTCCGGCAGCGGCAGCAGCAAAAACTGCAGCAACGCCACAGGAGCTGCAGAAGCACAAGGCAAAGCGACGACGACGACAGCAACACATACCAACAGCACGTGAAAGCAGCAACAGTAGCAGCAGAAAAGATCGATATGCCATCAGATCGACAAAAGTTCCTCCATCCATCCACTCGATGAACACTCGAGCGTTTACGCGGCCGATTGATCGACCGACTGACCAACCTGAGACTAATCAATCCATCGAACCGTGAGATCCACAGAAGCCAGACCTCACAGCGCAGCACCGCTCGGCCGTCTTGGCGTTGATCTCGCTGCGGCATACGCACGCATACGAGTTGCAGGCAGCAGCGGGAAACGAGGCCAGTCTTATCAAGCAAGCGTTCAAGTGTGACCACGAGACGCTTGTGACCACGACCCACCGTGACGGTCGCCGCCATCGCCACGCGAACTCGCCACTGTCAGATTATTTCCCTAACCTGCCTAACTAGCAGAGCTCGGATTTAAGCATTCTCAGACTTTCGGCATGAAAATTAGCAACAATAATAGATAACTTTAGCTCGTTATATAGTTTTGTTAATATATATATATATATATATATATATCAACAATAATAGATCACTTTAGCTCGTTATATAGTTTTGTTGATATATATATATATATATATATATATCAACAAGACTGGATAACTTTAACACGTTACTTTCAAAATGTCGTTAGCAAAACAATATGATCGGGTCAAAATCAGATGTAGCCGCGTATTATGTCTATGAACGTCACAAAGTATATTCGCGGAACGTCATATTAAAGAGCTGCCTTAAGAACTTGTCGAGCCTCAGCTTGCAGGGGGATTTGGCAAGGCGTTTGCAGAATTCGTGGACGTCGTCAAGCGTAGGAGAACCAGGCTTGTCAACGGTAAATAATTTGGTCAATGTGAAGTTATAATCTGCATGACGTGCAGCGTGTTTTTGGCGTCACTAGCACCCATGGTTACGGCTAGGGATCATGCATGAGTGTGGGCCGGTGACACAGTGCTTGCGTGCGATGAACAGAGAAATAACGTTGCTGGTGTGACATGTTGTCGTTTGCTTTTCGACGAACAACGTGTTGAATAGACGCGGGTTCTGTTCCAGCTGAAGTAGCATCCTCTGAACTAGCTTCTTAGACATGTTAACTATGTGGTCAACGTGGCAGCGAAAAACAACTCATTTCGAAAATTTGCGTTCCATTTGTTCCAAACCAGCGGCCCGGAGACCACCCCGGTGCAAAAAAAAGGCCTTTAAAGCGCCTGACCCCGTCTGAAAACGAAATCTGTCATCCATGGTGCGGGACTGACAGTAACGTTTCACACCATCTGCGTATGCTTTGGCTTTAACTCTTTTGTGGAATTAGTTATTTCGGTAAGTCAGTGTAACGTGTGCAGAACAGTGGCCGAGGATCGTTCCTTGCGAACAGCTGGATGACACTCGACCCACTGTTGATTGCTGTCCATTAACGCAAACAGAAAAGTTCTGCCTTGCAGAAACGCAATTAGACAGTTTATTAAGCTTCACATCTCTGGAGTGTGGTAAAGCTTGAAACGGTTCAGAGTGCGTGACTGACTCGAAAACTAACTTGAAGTCGAAACTAGCAACGTCGGACTAATCAGAGTCCTTGCAAATTTTGCTCTTTGCAATTGGCTTACCGGTGATATTGTCTTTCTTATATACGGGATGGATTATAGCGGTGAGAAACAGCCCCGGTACTGTACTATATTCCCATTATCGACTAAAAATGCGCCGTAGAGGCTCACATGTTGAATAATCTAGTTCATTGAATACGATCGCCGGGATTCCGCCAGGGCTCTCGTTGGGGTGCTCGTTATGTTAACAGGTCCCGCAGATATCAGCAGAGAGGGAAATTGGGGTTGGAACGTCCACATCGCTGATAATGTAAGGTCGGCAAACACAATCCCGCACGAAGTGTTTCAAGGCTCGCATAGCGAAATAGCCAGCATCCTCCGGGCCAATACCGACGAACCATTCACCCTACAGAAAGTTGTCATGGCAATTTCGCACCTTAAAAATGGAAAGGCGCCGGGACCAGATAAGCTTAGAAATGGTCATATCAAGCAGTCGGAACCACTGCAACCAGAGATTACTCACTTAATGAATAAATGCCTGGACATAGGGGATATATCGGCTTGTTGGCGAGACTGTATACTGGCGGTGATTCCTAAAGGCAAAGATGACGTGTTGGATCCCTCATCCTTCGAAGAAGAGCTCCATCTATAAATTACTATCGTAGTTGCTTAGGGCGATAACCTTGAAATATTGCAATCTACTCTGAAAGGTGCTTCCATATACAGCAAGCGTTGGTCACTCTTGCAAAGTTTGCGGCAGATACTTTACTGGAGATAAATATTTCAAAGACAAAAGCAATAAAGTTCCGTTGTGAAGGACGCCTCACAACATCTGATATCATAAAGCTTCACGGCCAACCTATTGAATTTGTCGACTATTTTGCATATTTGGGCTTGAAATTTACGCCAAGCGGCACCTCATTCTCCTGACAATCTAGAGGAAAGGGTCCGTAAGGCGCTGATTGCCATTCACTCAATTAAGAATCCGCAACTCACTGAGGACGGCTTTAAAATTGTTTGACCTGAAAGTTGCCCCAACAGCAAGCTATGCGATCGAACTTATTTGGGAACATCTCGGAGCTTCAAGTTTTGACGAACTCGACCGCCTGAAGGTAGCGTACATTAAACGGGTTATGGGTTCACCGAAGCAGCCGCAACCAATTGGTGTATCTGGCTGCGGGTACCCCACTTTTTACAGAAGACCTCTAGCGCCGCTTTATTCTGCGGTTAACTCGCGAGTATCAAGAACACTTGCTAAAGTGGGAAGCTAAGATGTGTCAAGTGGACCTGGACTTCTATCGGACGCAAGCTACGATGAACAACTCGTGGAAGAATGCCCAATACAAAACTCGCCACCTTATTATGCGTCATGCAATGCACGATTTCCATCATGCAGTGTGTACGAAAGTTGGTTTCCATGAGGCAGACGAGCAGTCCACCTGTCGGCACTGTAGAACAACTTGCTCACGCTATCTTCTATTGCATTGCCGGAATCCACCAATCCTCTGGCAAATTAATATGTAACATACACTCAACCTGAGTAATAAATGATTGTTTTGAAGTAATGTAAGAAGGCGATGCACCCTCTGGGTTAGGCGGCGCCAGATATAGCATGCGCTCATGTCACTTTTAGTCGCTCGAATATATGTGGCTAAAGAATTATTGTAGAATCTCGATGTCATTTATTGCAAACGTTCCATCTTTGCATTAGCGCCGAAATGAAGTGTGGATTATAAGTCTTGACCTTACGTGGCTTAACACCCTCTTTAGGTCCTGGCTGCAAACGATTGTACTTTTGCTCGTTGCTCACTCGTTAGCGCAGAGAAGCTCTGACCATTTATTTTTGAATCTAGCCCACTTTTGACGGATTAGAGACTGTTTTAGGAGCATTGCAGAGTCTACGTGGGTATTTATACATATATATTATATATTTATCGACCTTTTTCCACCCTCTTCTAATCTTACTGAATGTTTCGTCATTGCACAAGACAGCGTCTAGTATAAAGTCGAGCCTTGTTGGTTTGTCTACAGACTGCCTGAACCCTTCTGCTGCGCAGGAGTCTAACAGCAGGACTTCCATTGACACAAGATCGTCCGCTCCGCCGGGTGTTTCGTCTGTGTCCTATTTAATGGAGCGCATTCGTATCGCCGCCTATGACGACATTGCAGTCCACGTTCGCCAGATGTATCAATTCTTTCGTTAGAGTTGACTGCCTTGCAATTTGAGTGGTCGATTCATATATTGAGATCGGACGCTGCGATTTCCGATGTGTAAATGGATATTTCCACTTTAGCAATAGCGTGAATTTTATATAAAGGCACATATGCACACAATAACCTGTATCGTATGTATTTGAGAGCCGACGTTATCAGGGCGTGAAAAACAACGTGATGAGTATACTTGCTTATCTATCTGCATTCTTTTGCAACTATTCTTGCTACTAAAATGCATCTTATTTAGTAATGTCAATATGAACATAGTATATATGACACACACCCGTCTGAAAACGAAATCTATCCTCTATGGTACAGGGTTGACAGTAAAGCTTTACACCATCTGCGTATGCTTTGGCTTCAAATTTTTGTGGAATAATATATTTAAGCAAGTCAGTGTAACGGGTGTAGACCAGTAGTCCGATGATTGTTCCTTGCGGACAGCCGGATGACACTCAACTCACTGTAGATTGCTGTTCATTAACAAAAAAAAGTTCTGCCTTGCAAAAATGCATTTAGACAGTTCATTATGTGTCACTTATCCGAAGTGTGGTGAAGTTTAAAATGGTTCAGGGTGCGTGACTAACTCGAACGCTAACTTAAAGTCGAAATTAGCTCGAGGCAATCAGAGTCGTTGTAAATTTTGCCTAAATAATTTGGGATTCCAGGAGATGCAAAATCATGCTTAAACCTTTGCGATCGATAAACTGGATCTCCGACACTAAATCTTAGTCGTTAGAGTTTTTATATAATGCTGTCGCAATTATGCGTTCGATAAATTTATTCTCGCTCAGCTATGGGAGCGGCGCGGGTTCAGAGCAGTCGTTGAGGTGATACAAAGAATAAGGACCGCTATAACGACGGCATTTGCAGTACTCTCTGGGCCTATGAAACCCAGCAGACCGACATAAGAGACCATGATATCCGTAAACGCTGTAGCAACTGGCAGGATGCCAACATAGACCGATAAATTCTTTCCAGGTTTGGTTAGCCATAGCTGGTGATAGATAAAATCATCCGGGAATTTCTCTCAGGGAATACATTCTTTGAGAAAACTCGTGCCGGAGCATTTCCAGGACGGCTTTTTTTTTAAGGAGGAGGGTTAAATACTTTTACGTACTATTGCTACAAGTAGAAAATGAGAAGGTCCCACTTTCCAACTCGAGCAGTGTGGGACTCGACCCCAGCGGATGGATGTTAGCCCGCTGAGACCCATACCCACTAAACGCACCTCCCTCCTTAAGCTTCACTCTCCCATGGCCCAGATCTCCATAGAACAGTACTATGGGTCATCAGGAGAAGTGGCGAGTGCCACTCGAATCATTTGGCCGATACTCCAGGACGGCTGTTATGTTGTAAACTGTAGCGGTGAACAAGATCACCGATACATGATACTAAAAATGCGACCCTATATACTAGTCTATCGCGCAAATTCGATGAAGTCCAAGTACTTGCGTTAGGCTTGCTGGATTCACCTCATTCAACTGCTCAAAGTGCAAAGTTACGATGTTTTTACTTGTATACTGCAGCCAGGTTAGGCGGTTTTGTACAACGATCAGTTACGTGTTGTAAAAGAATTGTACCTTCTAGCACTTGCTCGCCGTGAAGTCGCAATTTACCTTCGCGGACTGCTTGCCCCCACGACAAAACCTTATATCGTTTATTTTTGGCCTATCAACGATGAGACCATTCTGCAATCGTCAATCAAAGAATAGTCTACCCAGCCCTTTGAAGTATGCTGAGTAGAATGAGCGCTCGTAGTCCAATTTCAGGCTGTACCAGTTCTTTCCATGAAGGTCGCGAACATAGGAAGTTTTTTCGCTAAACTCCTGAAGCACATGCCTCTGATAAAGACTCAGTCCGATCTTGTTTGATTTAATCAAATGAAGGGTTTCAGAAAGGTTCCTATTGGCATCAAGTTGGAGAAAGACATCTCAAAAAAGATTTTTTTCAGAAACGAGAAAGCGACCAGGGTGACTCCAGGCATTACACTATCGCCAAGGAAACCCGATTACGGCCAACGACTCCGAGTAGGCGGTCAACATTTCCAATGAATCGTCGCTTCACCGGTAAACAACAAAGTCTACTATAAGCACTCAGATACCCAATCTCCAAGAGCACATCATGACATTATGGATAACTTCGAGCAACTCAGAAAAAAGGTGAATATATTAGTTTTAAATTTATCCTATAGGCATAAAGCAGGTTGTTGAGGCTTTAACTCCCCGCACTGACATCTCTAGTGCTTCACGTCAATATATTAAAATCAGAGTAATTTTGGTTGCTGATACTCAAACCGTAAAGTTGTTTCACCGTTTTATGCAATCATATGCGAAGACGTTGCCGCACTACGGTTATAAATACATTTTAATCGATATTGTAAATTTAAGCATGCGTGAAATCGGTTTGAGACTGTACGACTTATAATACAATATAAAATTCTTAGAAGCTAACTTGAAATGTATTCACGGGATGTCAACACATATGATGGGAGCCTGTCATGATCGGCTCGTCGTACTCGATAAAATGTAAACGTATTCTTACCTAAGCATCAGATGCCCTGCAAGTGCTTTTTTATGCGTAGCATGTGGTTGTTTCCTGGGGCACTTTCAAGACGGAAGCAGTCGCCTGATAAAATGCATGCACATTTTGAGTTACGAACTTGTCTTCTGACATCTTGTGAGAAAAAAGCTGGCCTATATATTAGTTATATTAGCTACAGTAGAGGCTTACGTGAGCTCAGTGTGAGACCAGGCATGTCTAATCCACTTCGCATACTAAAGTAGCTTAAGTAAATCTATTCAACTCCCAGAAAAGTAAAAATACAGCGTTTTTTATGGGGTAGCAGCAATAATTCAATATGTATATAATCTAGACATGTACCTTACATATCACAAAATATCGAGAAGGTATTGTATAGTATGCTCTATTTAAATTCGCTATGTATAAGGAAGTATGGAGCTCGTTTTGTCTCCTAGCGGGGAAAGAAACTTTAAACACAGACATTTTAGATACAAACCGAGCAAGATGGCTTAGTGGCAAAGCCTTTGCCTTGCATTCGGGAGGCCTGGGTTCGAGACCCAGACTGGCCACTCTTAAATTGGTTTTCATGGTTTACAATTTAGACAAGGTAAATGCCGGAGTGGATTAAACATTAGCCATGACATGAAAAAACTGTACTCGGGCATAAGCCTTAAGCAAAACGTAAAAAAAAAAATTTGAAGTGGCACCACATGTGGAGATAACGCGCGTGCACAATAAGAAAAATCATGTGATGTTCATAAAAAGTTGCGCAGAACCTTTACAGGAGATTGCTCTTGGGGTTGCCATTGATGGAGGTTATACTTAGTTATCTATATATATCTATAAGTATTAGATATCAAGTTAGTAAATACACAAACAAATAAAATAACATCAAGACCGATAATATCATTTGTGCAATAGATATTACACTACGTACATTTCTCTAAACTCTGCTATATAAAAATAGTTTGTAATAGAATGTATTAATAAATGCCTTGGTTTAATTTTGTAGCGTATATATGCAGTTATATCTCGAGTCTTTCTGCCATTCGACAGCGCCTTCGAGAATGTCACGGTTTTGGAAAGCATCATTCATAATGCCAAGTTTGGGGGACGGGAGCTGAGACTGACATCAATCGACTTCTACATGGCTTTTGATATAGTTACATTTCAATTTCTGGGCGCTTCGTAGCCATGGATACCCGAAGACGTCTGTAGACTACATTGAGCGCTTTATGTTCCAGCTTTCAAACCAAATTAGACTTTAATGATGTTAATAAAATGGTACGGCCTACGAGAGGTGTTCGTCGGGGTGATCACCTGTCACCTCTCTTATACAACCTAGTTCTGGACGATGTTCTTAAAGAACTCGAAAACTATATATTGGATATCAACTTCCCAATGAGAACCGTCTTATCGAGTTTACCCTTGCAGATGGTTTCTCTTGTCAAAAGTATATACATACGTTGGAAGTATCTTGCGGCTGAGTTTGACCATACAGGTGGGGTTGACTCTACAAAAGTGCAACTCACCAGATTTTTAATAAAGTTACAAGACCTTCCCTTAAACCACCCAGAGGCTTATCCTTCTTAAGGACTACCTTATCGCTAAACTCCTTTATAAATTAGCATCTGAACCTCGTCCATCAAGCATTAAATCTGGCAACGGAGACCTAAACATACCCTTTCTCCGCACCTTGGCTCAACCTCTCCTGACTAACCAACTTACAACAATCAGAGTACATGGGTGTTCAGTGAGTTGTTCAATGAGACTCATACAGAGACGTTCTCGCGAAAACCGAGCGTCTCTGTTGGTTTGCGAGAACTCCTATATTAAACAACCATGATGAAACGACGTACTGGACTACAAAATTACACAACACATTTGACGGGGCTCTTTTGACATCTATCTGGACCTAAACAATATACTTGAAGAAGTCTTAACTGCATTTCGGACCTCATCAACAATTACGCTTTATGGAGTGAGTTTAGTAACGCTGGATTTCGAACTTATTAGTTTTAATTGATAAAAGTAGTATAACGCAGTACTTGTATGACTGCATATAAGCATATATCGGTTCCATTGCAGAGAAACAAGTTTCCTGGGCTTGGAACATAAAATCGAGACATTACAAGGTATTTAATTCTGTTTTTATGTTAGTAGAATCCATAAACGCGTTTGTAAACTTCTTAACTTGTGTTTGTATATGCATTTAGACAGTATTCACAACAATATCGAGTTTGACGGCCTCCGCAAAACATTTTTAATTAAATGTGTGTCTTTAGAACTTAAGCCGTCAAATGGTGCTACACGTCTAACAAAAATTATCCACTTGATCCATGTAAGTTGAAGCACATTTGTTATATGGCGTCATTTTAAACACAAAATTATATACTCTTTTCTCAGAAAAATATATCACCTTATTTATCACCCATTTAGCGCTTGCGTGGTGTATGAATTTCACATTTTTTCCATAAACTCTCTTACGATACGGTCTACTGTTAATTCAACAATGCACACTTGTATGCTTACCCAATATCAATGTACTTATCGCAAACCATTTGTGGCGGTTACGTATATAAAAGTTATTCTGGTCAAATGAAACCTCTGTTTAACTGAAATCGAATGCAATCGAATTACATTGCAATCTTGTTCTAAAATTGTATTTCTATTTTCATAACTCCGCGTAGGGCCGCAGCGTAACGCACTGTCCATCAAGCTTGACTTTATGAGGCATTTCTGTGTTTACTATGTTGTTGGTTGACGTCTCAAACATCTCTTTGTTGTCAGACTTGTCACACCAATGAACTCGTTGAAGCATGAATTAGTGAAAGTGCAGCAGAGCAAATCGCTTAGATGCACTATTCGCATATCGGAAGTAAAGTATTTGCATATATATATATATATATATATATATATATATAGGAAATGAAAGGAACAGAAATAGAAGACATCAGAGCAAGTCCCTTGCGCGAGGGACACCATGTTTTGTCATTCAATGTAACTATCAGCCTTCCAGTAATAAATCCATATATAAATATATCGCTTATTTAAATTTTCAAGAATTTGTGCATATACTGCGCTTGTGAAAGTTGCGTGATATTCTCCTGGTTAATTAGTAGAAGCTGGCTTATAGAAATATGGGTATCCTAAACGTTTTTCACACCAGGTTCACCCTCAAGCACGAGTCCAACAGTCTTTGCCGAGCTGTATCGAGGATATACAAATTATGCAGTCATGTTATTTTTTTATGTATTTAGGAATCAATGCGCAATCCATACAATGTTGTTGTCGTGAGTATCAGGAAAATGTCTTGAAAAGCCTGTGACACCTGTCTGAGTCGCATAAAAAAGACCACTATCTGGTGCCCACAGTTGAGGTGGCATTGCCTCCTACACAGTGGAGTTGGCATTGACTCACATACTCTCTCTCACGCTGGTCGCCTCCATTATTCCCCCAATACACCTTTCTATAACTATGGCGTAAGTAAGAACATTTCACAGTGCAGGACGCATGGTAAATTGCTTACTATAGCGCATAGTAAGCAATGTATCATGCGGTTAAGAAAGGCTCGTCAGCTCATAAGGTCCCTTGTCCCTTGATTTCAAGCTCAAGTCTTCTTGGTTCCCGGAGTAACAGGCTGCTTCGTCTTCGATCCTAGACGGTTGCTGCATGATCTAGCTTAATTTTGGACGCTCTGCAAATTAGTTTTCTAAAGTGGAACGCTATAATTTTCGACTTCAGCTCTACGCGTCGAAAAGTTTGCTAATTAAATGGAAAGTATCTAACAGTGGGGATGACAAAACTCTAAATGCGGCTCATGTGCCTTGCAGTTTATGATACTGCGCACATATTCGGATATAAAAGACTAAGCCAATATTAACTAATTCTTATTTTGTGTGGGTTACATACGTTTTTTCGCCTTTCTCTAAAAAAATCAGAGATTGTATTTTTTATTAGAGGTTCTCTAAAAGAGCCAGAACTTCTCTCAAAGAGGGAGATTCAAATAAGTGACGTAACCCAATTGAAGCCCAGCTCGGTAACTTTAGGTTCAAGGCTTGTGTTTTAACGCTTATATCGAAGCCACTGAAGGTATTATGTACATTCGTAACTAAAGGTAAAATTTGATTTGTATAACTTTGATATGTTAGCATTTTGGAGTGAACAATTTTATCCCCTCGAAGGTGTGGCCACGGATTTTCTAACTCAGGATTAGCCCAGTTAAATAACGCGCCCCAGACAGATGCTGCATTGCATGGTTAAATGTCGAGCGACAGACTCTGACGGAGATATTCTCATGCTCTTGAGTTTTCCGTTGAAATGTTAAGGCATCTAGGCACATGGCCTTAGCTACTGCAATAACTATTGTATACTAAGAAGGGTTCGCAAAATTATAATTTTACATTTGCATGTTTGAACTTTCACACCCAGGTTCTCATTTTTTCCCCATCACGCGTGCGCAAGCAATACGCCCATACGAATCTTACGTAAATCATTCTGGTACCGAATTGGTAGAGCTGACATCTGTGGTTGCAAAGTAACTCAAGTCTCCCGATGGCCATATTGAATGTGACATGCAGCTACTATATTCGCTTTTTTGTCAATTAAGTGGCTTGTCAAACCTGTAGAAGCTTTGAATCTTGCTCGAACAAATAAGCACGTCAGCCAATGAGCACATTCGGTAGCGATAGCAAGACTCTCATTCAATAATATGAAGCGTCTGAATGGTTACACCAGCAGTTACTATTCTGTTGATCAGTCCAGGAGACTCAAGCATAGACTAGATCCTTTAGGTGGCCTCAAAAGAAAAGTCAAGGCTGGAGAGATCGGGCGATCGCGGCGGCCAAGCTTGTAGACCGCCTCAGCCAAGCTTGTGGTCCGCCTCAGCCAAGCTTGTGGTCCGCCTCAGTCGATCCAGCGACGGATCTCTTCACGGACAAAGCGTCTTTCACACAAGATGGTGTGTGAACAATGGTCATTGGTGGGCCACGGAAACCCCGTGCGATATAACATGCGAGATGTAAGCAACCCAATAACAAATTAGCTCATTACGGATAATCGCGTATCATGAATGCCGAACGGCGTGCCAAGCATGTCGGCGTTAACGACATTTTTGGCCGAGTGCTTTGGTCATGCCTCTCCGCCGATGATGGTACGCGCCTGTATGGGATGACTCTTACGCCCTTTAGTAGGAGCAGGATGTTTGCCTGGGATGCCACAATCACCGACTCATTGCCATCGTTAATGGTCGGTGGCGGGGCGATCTCGGCAGACCATGGTAGTAATCTAATCGAGACGGGGAAGCTCGCGAAAATCCCTCAATAAATTACCCATGACTTTCAACCGCTAGCGTTTAAGACCATGAGCGGCAACTTCACTTGCGAAGTCCTCCATAGAGTCTGTGAGGCAAGAGACGGGCAGAGACTGCGGTGACTCTCTATATAAAGGTTAGGGCAAGAAAGTCCAGCCTGGTAACCATTGCCCGATATCCTTGTTGAGAGAAAGAGTTGCTTGCTAAACAACAGCTGGAAAACCATTTAAACGATCTAAATGTCTTCTCTAAAAATCAAATTGGTTTTAGGCAGGCACGATCAACTGAGCTGGAACTGAGAATTGGGACATATCTGGTGAATCATTCAAGCTGCGGAGGATGGAAGGATGTGTCTTGGTGAATTTCTTGACGTAGCCATAGCGTTCGACTGCCTCAGCCACTCTATATTTCGTAAGATGCTCCAACAACTGGGCTGCGCACCAGCAGTAACATCTTGGTCTAAATCGTATCTTAGTGGGCGGAGGCAATTTGTGGCGGTGAAAGCTCTAAGATCTGCGACGGGATTTGTATCTAATGGCACGCCTCAGGGATCCGTTCTTGGACCTTTTATCTTCATCACCTCCTTGAATTTCGTCCTGCAAGGCATCGAGAGGTACGTAGATTGCCACCCAATCGTTTATGCAGACGACACCACTCTTTTGTTCCGTGTCTCATCCTTCAAATTGCCCAATAAAACGCATAACCTTCAGCACGTTGAAACTGGTATTAAAAAGGCCATATCTTTATTCTTGTCGTTAATCCGGCAAAGACGACACTTGTTCTTTACCACAACGCACAACGGGCATCGAGACAGAAGTTCAAAACTGGTAATATTATAACGAAGTTAGACACAACAATACCACAACGACACCACAGTCGACCGAGCAGGTCATCGAACGTGCAACAGCCTCCACATGAGACCGCTCAGATACATGGCGACGACAACATGGCACGTGCATCACCGCGACCTGTCGCGCCACATCGGCAACATCATCATCAGACCTATGTACCTGACCTGCGGCGACGGCACCGCCATTGACAATGCACGTTGTGATAATGCGTAGTTTAAACCGACCAATCAGCGAAGAGAACGAGTGGAAATTTCCGTTGTCGAATGTTCGAGAATATTCGATTCCATCATTTAACATTATTACTATATGAACGCTACGGCGAACCTTGAGTGAATAAAATAGACCGAGGCAGCATGGCCGACAACCATTCGCTGCCCGGTTACGCTTGACGCCAGACCTACGTTCCGTGTTGTCATTCATCGTACCTGAGTTCCTCGTGTCGTAGTAACCGCCCGGCTGAGCTACCATCCCCAGTAACTTAGCGTAGCAACAACATCGTTACAATATCTCCCTCCGAGTAGGCGGCTCTGCTATTCCTCTCAGCTCAGAGGCATAATGTCCTGACAATACAGGTAGCTCAATAAGTTCTTAGAATGAGCTTTTCAGATTTCGAATTTTGGCGCGCTTTCACCGTTATTGGAAACGGCAACTTTTCGACTGCCAGCAGTCAAAATATTACGGTGATTGGCCATTGCGATTTTGTTTGATCGCTTTTTCCCGTGCAACATATCGGCGTGATTTTGAAAAATGGAGAAACAAGAGTTTCGAGTGGTTATCAAGCATTTTATTTCAAAGGTTGGAATGCGACCCAAGTGAAAACTGAGTTAGACGAGGTGTACAGTGACTCTGCGCCCTGTTTTGCCACTGTTTCCAACTGGATTAATGAGTTAAAAAGAGGTCGCAGGAGCACCGGGATGAACTACGTTCAAAACGCCCAAAAACGGCAACTGATTAGGAAAACGTGGAAAAGGTGCGGAAAATCATTGCCGCAGATAAGCAAGTGAACATTAGGGAGATAGCGGAGGCCTTGGGGATCAGTTTGGGTAGTGTGCATTTCATCCTGCACAAAAACTTGAAGATGAAAAAGCTCAGAGCAAAATGGCTGCCGCATTTGCTCAACCAAGGCCAAAAAGACGCGCGTGTTTCCGCTTCACAGCGAAATTTGGCCAAGATGTCGAAAAATCCGTCGGATTTTTGGCGCAGATTCGTGACCGTCGATGAAAGCTGGGTCCATCACTACACTCCCGAGACCCAAGAAGCATCTCGTCAATGGTGTGCACCTGGTGAAGGACCTCCGAAGAGGGTGCGGACAACGGCATTGACCGGAAAGGTGATGGTTACAGTTTTTTAAGACCAACGTAGAATAATGCTGGTCGACTACCTTGAGAACGGTAAAACGATCACAGGAGAATATTATGCAAGACTGTTGGACTGCCTTTAGCAAGAACTCATCGTGAAACGGCCCGCTTGCAGAAGAAGGTTGTCCTGTTTCACCAGGACAATGCTCCTGCACACAAATCCCGGCAAGCATCGGCCAAAACTGGCCCAACTGAGGTTCGAACTTATTGAACAACCTTCCTATTCTCCAGACCTGACCGTTAACTCTGATTATTTCCTCTTCGAACATTTGAAGAATAGTCTCGGTGGAAAGCGCTTTTCCAGCAATGAAGAGGTTAAGGCTGCTGTCAATGCCTATTTTCAGTCTAAAGACGCGGAATTCTACTTAAGAGGTATAAAAGCTCTGAAATCTTGGTGGGAAAAGTGTATTGAGCTTCTCGGGGAGTATATCGAATAAGAAAAATTTAAAACATGATTTGGAAAATTCTCGGTTTTCATTCTAAGAACTTATTGAACTACCTGTATATTACACAGTACAGCCAGACAATATGGGACAGCCAAGTGAGAGCAAGTGCCAGGGTCTGCTGCGCCGTGGTGGCCTCATTCGTGCGTTTGAGGAAAGCTAAGGCTTCATGGGACCTTCTGGTCCACTCCCTGGACGTGTCTACAAAGCGCTTATGGAGCCAATTCGAACTTGCGGAATTACTATGTGGCGCGTTAGAGCGAATGACGCGATTAGAGCCATAATAGGTTGACTCCATGGTACATCAGACCCGGGCTTTTCCAGCTTGATCACTTGACACGTTTAAAGTTAGCGACGCTAGCCTATGAGGTGAAAAACAATGGAATCCCTTCAGATTGTGCTTCTGACTTTTCCCTTAACCTTGTACGGTCGCAGCGCTACAGGGACCAACTCAGGGTCCCAGGGTTCAGACTCACCCTTCTTCAACACTCCCTAGGCTAGATGCTGCTCACGATCTGGAACGAGCTGCCATTGGCACTTCGAAATGCTGGCCGAGCTGTTGTTTTTAAACGACATCTTCTTTTACAGCTGATGAACGAAGAAACAAGTGGCTCATAGTGAATTATTTTAAACTTATTTTAGATTACCAACGTGTTGAACACGTCAATAAAACCTAATTAAGTAAGATCTGCGGCTTTCTTGAGACAACGCCTCGAACTCGACATCCGGGACACGCTGCTGAAGTGGTCCCAATTACGAAACAAAGTAATATTTCCGGAGCACACGTTCTCTGGCGACAATTGTCGCTCCATTTGTATTCATGATATATTTATATATATATATATATATATATATATATATATATATATATATATATATATATATATATATATATATATATATCGCATTATCAAGCATCGTATATTGGAGTTGGCGCCGAAAGAGTTGGCTACGCTTGCCGGTGTGAATGCAAGCCGGTAAACCGAGAGAGGCATACCATAGTGTGTGTGAAACTCGGTGACTATCTTGGTGTATTGTGCCTGGCTGTGCGACGGAGGGGACAATATTGAAATATTGTATCACACAGTCTACATACGTAGTATATATATAGTAGCATTGCACTGAACAGTATATATTTATATATGTAAGTATCGATGCTTGTGTATATGCATGATAGTGCTTCAGTACCGATATAAGTATATGTAGGACACAGGTGGACAAAACCCATCGCTTCTTGCCTACCATCGGTCCATGGCAGAAACACTGCCATGGAGTCCAATGGTACAAACACCAAAAAAACGCCCGATAGCGTTCTACTTCCCGGAAAAACCTGGATACAGTAATAGCCCGAAAGACCGCAGATGCATGTTGCAGAGGTCCACTTGACGCTCCAGTAGACTTCTGCCATCAAGAAAAGCCAGAAGAGGAGAGAGGAATGAGAACGCGTCAGAACCACACACAGGACCGCCAGAACAAACACAGAAGCTGTCCGAACTAGCTCCTGCGCCTACATCCTAAAAGAACTGAAAACCAAAGTGGGCCCGTA
>QVRM01004262.1:0-140747 GCA_003439945.1 Dermanyssus gallinae
TTTTCTTGCGTATAGGTATAATCGCACACGATTCCCAGCTCAGATTGTCTGGGTGATAGGTAACGCAGACACACAGGCGAAAGGAGCTTTTGTTCGCGAACGATTGTCGGCTATTTCGCGTACGAAGTAGGCCCTTGGACACCAAAGTTCTTTCCATGCTGAGCTCTACAATGTTTAAAATGAATGATTACATAAAGCGTGAAGACGTCATTAAAACCCAGTTTATTATGAACGGCAAAATTATTCTTGGCACACATTGCATTTTTACACGTGCAGATAGCACATGATGTCATACATAGGCAGACACAGCACAAAAAACTAAACAGAAAAAAACAACTATACTCGTGACTAAATGTTTATTTATTCGTATATGTAGAGAAACAGTGAGAGAAGGAGATAGAAGATGTAAACATCCTAACAGCGGATATTCACGCGTGCGAATTGGTTAAGCGCACGATGCCAAATGTTCTCTCGCGACTGAGCCGTTGTAACTTTAACTTTGCGAAGGCAGTTAGCGGAACACCAGGGCAAATATATGTTTTACAATAGCCTGAACTGGGCTGTATCACGAAGAACGCCAAAGACTCATTATTTGTTTGTCTGTTTATCTGTTGCAGGTGACCGTCTTGACATTTTGCTGTATCGTCAGATAAATAGTCTATCATGCCGGGCAGAACTCTCTGGAAACAAAAACAAATCAGCTGAGTTTTAGCTATCGTTGTTGAGTTTCCAAGCGCAAATATTGTTACAAATTCAGGGTTGTTGTTGTTGCTATTGAGGTTGTTGTTGTTGTTGTTGTTGTTGTTGTTTCTCTTCGTTCTATTCGTCTTGTTTTTCTTTGTTTGTTGTTTTGCTGGTATGATTGCTGTTAATGTTTCTACACTTGTTGCTGTCAGTCGCAACGATTAATCTTCACAATCACCACCACCAGCAGCAGCCGGAGCGAAGGCAGCGGCTAAAGCGGTTATCCAGTTCTATTTTGCAGATACCGACGGACGGACCTACATGAAGTTTTCTTATATGACTGTCGTCGTCGTCGTCGCTGTTGTTGTTGTTCAGACAATTCGATCGAGCATCTATCTATCTGTGTGTCTATTGTGCAGTGGGCGGCCGCACACGCTCAACACGGCAGCGTGGGGGGGGGGGAATCGTCTTTGGCGCTTCGACGCTACGTCAGTGCAATATGCCGAGGCAACAACAAAAACAATAGCAGCCGCAGCAGCAGCAGAAAAGAAACTGAAAAATAGCTGCACAAAGAGAAAAGTAAGCGAGCGCAGAAGAAAGAGAAGGGGAAAAAGGAGAACAACAACAACAAGTAGAATGCCAAGGAATACGAGAAGTCGCCGGACGTGCCCAGTGTTATGCTAATGGCTGTGGAGCTTCTTATCCCAGTGCTGGGGTTCAGCACGGGAATAAGGAGAAGCTGTTGGGGGTTGGGGGGGGGGGGATGGAAGGGGTAGGGGGGCGACAAGCGGCAGCTGAAACAATGGCAACATTGCTGGAACTAGACTATGATTCGGTCGATTTGATATCGGGATAGTTGGCAAACCAGCCATTTGTCGTCATGCCACCTGCTACGCCGGGCTGCTAAATAGTGTTATTGCTCGTCTTGCTACAAGCCGCGTAGCCGCTGTAATAGCAGTAATAGTTGTTGCTGTTGTTGTTGCTGTTTTCTTGTTGTTGTTGTTGTTGCTTTCTTGTTGTTGTGGTGGTGATGTAGTTGTTGTTGTTATTATTGTTGCTGCTGCTTCAGCTGCGTTATATTGTGTGTTTGTGTGTGTGTGTGTGTGATAGTAGTAAATTGTAGTCAAATGACCCACGGCAACGCAGCTCAGAGACGTAAAGCGTGTAGCGGTTGCAATTGTTGCTCATGATAGAGATCCCGGCGTCGACGACAGCAGCAGCAGCAGCAGAAGCAGCAAGAGTTTGAGGTGCAACCTCAACCTCAACAACAACAACAACAACAACAATAACAACAACAATAACAACCGCAACAACAACAGCCACAACCATGACGACAACTCCAACCACAACAACAACAACAACAAAAATGAAAATAATAACAACAACAAAAGAGCAACAGTACCACAACTGCCATGGTTGCATGCCTTTCTCTCAATCTGAGGCGATTTTTGTAGTGCGCACGTAATTTTTCGCAGCTTTTGTACACGTGCGCAATTTTCCTCCCACCGGTCATGACCCGCCCCATTCCCTGATAACCCACTACTTACACACAAGCGTGTGTACAGCACTATATATATATATATATATATATATATATATATATATATATATATATATATATATATATATATATATATATAATTATATATATATATATATATATATATATATATATATAAAATATTGTGATGATTTATTAATCATTTACAATACGTTTGCACACTCGGCAGTGCTCGCCTTAATAAAAATGGTGGTAAAAAGGTGTCACGTGAAGTTAAGAGTCAGTTGTCCGTGTCCTTGCTTGATGGTAGCCCCCGCTCTTATGGACCCGGTGCGAGCGATATATCCTCAAGGTTCCTTGCAAAGTTAAAACGGTGAGATCCATAAGATTCCTCTTCGTGACGCCGAGCCCCAAGAGCGTCCTCGCAGATTCGGAGTCCCATACACCACTCATAGAGATAGTGATGGATCCGAATCTGCGAGGTTTTTGCGGGTAGGGGAGCGCCGCTCTTAGGAACTCGACGTCATATTTGGCGATCTTGTCTTGCCGTGCTTCGGCCAGGTCCCGGTTCGGGCCGCAAACCTCGGCATCTAAAACCCAGACCTCGGTAGGTGTTGTTATTACGAGGTCGGGCTTTAGACCCGGTGCGCCCGGTCGACGGAATACTCGCTCACGAACCACTTCATGACCCCTTTCGCGGAGAGGACGCGCCACGCGATCACAGACGTCGTCATGTCTCTTTATGGTTTGTTTGTGTGTTATATCGCACATCTGAGCGACATGAGCCAACGTCTCAGGCGCATGACACCCGTGCCTACAACGTGCCACCCGTCCTTATATTAATATTATATATATATATATATATATATATATAAATATATATATATATATACATACATATAGATATATAAATATATATATATATTATATTATATATATATATATATATATATATATATATATATATATAATATAATATACATATATATTACATATATATATATATATATATATATATATATATAATTATATCATAATATATATATATATATATATATACCGGAGCTGTATGTGTTTGCTAACAACCAACGATTGGTTTAGCAGCAATACAACAACAACATCAACGACAGCAACGGCCCTGTTGCGCTGCTTTTGATTCGGTCGCGTTTGATTGTCTGTCGGTTGGTCGGTCATCGCGTTGGTTGTCGAGCACGGCCGCTGTCGCTGTTTTTACATTTATGCTATGAAGAGGTAACGAACGTTACGTAACGAAAGTTACAAAGCGTTATGATATGGAGCAGCGCGTTGTCCGCCGAAGAAGGGGCAGACAGGCAGGCTGTACTACTACTGTTCGTCCTGCGTTGGGCTATGTTCGTTATTTGGTCATTGATGGCGAATGAAGCATGATCGTGGTGATGGTGGTGGTGGTGGTGATGATGATGAAGATGGTGGTGAAGATGCTAGTGATGATGGTGGTGATGACGATGATGATGTTAATGAGGGTGTTGGGGCGGGGAGGTGATAATAATCAGAATGATCATAACGATCAGGAGAACAGACCATAGTAATCATGACGTGATGATGACCGTGCGATCATGTTGATCGTGTTGGTTGGGCAAGGCATGTCGATGATGGTGCTGACGGACGACAAGGCGGACGGTACTAAACTGATGATGTTGCGAGGGGGGGGGGTGAAATTGATGATGATGATGATGACGACGATGTGGGGGGGTGGTCTTGAAATTGATGATGAGGATGACGATGGCCGCCATGACGATGTTGAGGGGTGAGGATGAAATTGATAGTGAAGGTGAAATGATGATAATTTTGACAATATTAAGGGGGTGATGGTGAAGGTGAAGATGATGATGATTATCAAAATGCTGTTGGCAGTGGTGTTGATAGCGATGATGATGATCCTGAGGATGAGGGTTGATGATGATGATAATGATGATTATCATCAACCTATTATGGTGACGATAATCATGACGATGACTGGAAGGCTGGACAAATGACCGATCCAGTTGAAGCCCGCGCCAAATGCTATGCCAGCCGGCATGATGACATCCCCACCATCACCATCATCATCGGGTAGCAGTTGGCGGTCAGCGAGCGTTGTCTTCGCCACCCACCCTCGTTCTAGTTGTAGTCATAGTGGTTGTCTTCGCCGCCGTGGGTGCCTTTTAACAACGCTACCGCTGTTCTTCTCTCTTTCTCTGTGCCTCTCTCAGTATATATATATATTTACATATCCCTCCTCTCTATCTTTGCCTATCATTCTGTATCGTAGGTTTGTTCTCTCTCTCTCTCTCTCTCTCTCTCTTTATCTCTATTCCGTCTTAATTTTTCCTGTATTGCTTGTCAGTATTGCCCCATGCTGTCGGTGTCAGAGCGCTCGCTTGATTCTTTCTCTTATAAACGACAAACTGCCAAGTAACTAACTGCCTAGCCAAACACCTTACCTAACCACCCAGCCAGCCAGCGAGCCAGCCACTCGCATACCGTCCGTCCGTGCGCATCTAACAACAATGCAAATTATCACAAAAAAACTTCAAACGCTTGAGACAACTTGCTTGTTTTTGCAGATATACTACTTACACACACTATATATATATATATATATATATATATATATATATATATATATATATGTATATATATGCAGTGCTGTGATCTCGTTTAGAAACAAATAAAGAAAAGCAATGCCTATGGTCAAGGACATAACAATCACTAACGTCTTTCAAACCTGGGACGTGGAAACCCTATAACCACTGCACGGATCGAGAATAAACTACACGTTACTTTTCACCTGAGCTTAAGCGCAGCATTTGCCTTACGGAAGTATGCCTTAGATCGATCGTTGTATTTATTCAAAGGAAAGAACATTGGCGGCAAGACATCTTATGAGTACCTCTGAACTGTACTAGATGACAACTCAAACTACAAATCAAAGCAGAAAAAGAGTGGGAGGATGAAGCAATCAGAGCTTAAATGGCACTATAATCCCAAAAACGGACTTATGGGTTGGAAATTTCTAGAATATACTGGCAAGACGTCGCACTGTACAGTCGGATAAGGGCAACACGCTTGCAACCGTGTTTATAGGGACTACAAAAAACAGATGGGTCTTGGGGATGCCAGTGGGATTACATAGTGGATCACCGGGTATGCAAAATGAACTCTACTACAGTAGCGTACGAGTGGGAGGGATGTCATGAAACACATAGCCACGTATTGACAAATATAAAGACATCAAAGAGCAAGTGGCTCAAACACATGAAAGCAAAGAAGCTCTGGAACCTGTGGCGATGTAACAATGTTTATCGAGGAGTGGAGATGACTGAAGGATGGGTTCGCACACTTGAGCATGTTCAACCCACGCAGAGGGAAAACGGCCAAGAGCATAAGACAACTTTAACAAAAGCACATTATGCCAATGACGTAGTGGGCGCAATACGAGTATATTACACAGAATAATCCGGGCTTATCTATCGAAAGGAGCACGGGCGTTAGCAGCTGCACACTTGACACTGAAGGATCCATATATATATATATATATATATATATATAAGTGCTTCACGAGAAAAATGGATGGCCTCCGGGGCGGTTGTACATATTACTATTACTTGTAATGTTTGTTAATTTCGATCGTTATCATAGGCTAAATAATGAGAGCGTTATCATCATCTTTTGCTGATACATCCTTTTGATGCAGACATTTATTACAAAAATACATTACGCTTACCCTATGTACAGTGACAACAGTATTTACACTATTAGGTCTATTTGGTTGACGCGTGGTTGAAACCAGCAACCATAACGCAGATTGGTCATCATTCGCAGTTTGGTTCATTCTCCGTCCTAGTTATCCGTTTTTCTTCTTTCACCTTCTACTTCTTGTTTCTGTGATTGTTGTTGGTGAAGGTGTTTTTGTTGCTGTTTTTTTTGCTGTTTTCATACTGTCGTTGGCTTGTCATTCCTTCGAGTCCTTATCGGTGTCTTGCTTGGCATCTCGTTGGGTGGCCCGTGTAATAGGCAGACCTTGTCGCTTGTCTCCTGAGGGTGTTAAACACGGTCGTAGTCTATCGATCTATCTATCTATCTATCTATCTACGCTTTCTTTTCTCTGCCGGAAACACCCTGGTGTAGAAACGTTCGTTCGTTCCGCTCACGCACGGCCACAGCTAGATAGCTTCGACGGCTACGGCGACGCTCAGCCGCCGGTTAGCACACGCTCTACCATCCGTGAGACACGACCTTCTTCTTCTTGATGTAGACGGGTACTCCGACCTCAACGGGCTTCTTGACGATGACCTCCTTGAAGACGGGCACCTTCACGGGGACAGCGATAGGCTTCGGTATCTTGATGATCTTGTGCACGGGCACAGGAATGTACTTGGGCACCTTGACAGGCACGGGAACGTGCTTGATGACAGGGACGGGGACGTGCTTGTAGACGGGCACGGGGACATGCTTGTAAACGGGCACGGGCACCGGGACAGGCACATGGTACGGAACAGGGACCGGTTTGGGCACAGGCACGATCTTCGGCACGTGCACGATCTTCGGGATCTTTTTCACGACGGGCACCTTGACGGGCACGTGCACTATCTTGGGCACGTGCACGACGTGCGGCACCGGCACGTACTTGTGCACGGGGAAGGGCTTGGGCACGGGCACGTGCTTGGGCACGGGCACGATCTTGTGCACGTACTTGACCACCTCGTGCACGTGACCGTGCGGCTCCCAGCCGTGGCCTCCGGCGTGCGCCAGTGAGGCGGCGGCGCCGAGAAGCGTCACGAGTCCGACGAAGACCCTCATGATTCGGTGGGGGGCTGCTGCTGCTGCGGCTCTTGTTATTGCTGCGGCTGCTGCTGCCAACCGGTGTATCCGCTGTATCCGACGGGCGACGAAGAGGTAGGTACACACACAACACACTGCACACTGACCGTCAGCTGGCGTTCGTCTGTTAAATACCCCACAGCGACGTCCACTGTCGTGCCGTGTCGAGCGCCAGTCCAGCGCGGTTCACCAGTTCAGCTGCAGCAGCCGCAGCGGCGGTAGCAGTAAAGGTGATGGCAGCGTCGTCCCTTGCTGCTGCTGCTGTTCTAGCAAGCCGCCCGCGCCTGCCCCCTTTCACCAACAGCCAGCAACGAACAACGGGCAGGCAAACGGACGGACGGACAGCAACCAACCAACGGTACCCCCAACGGTAGCACTGGGGGGGGCCGGACCAGGGCAGCTCCAGGACAGGCTATCCGTAGCACCAACGCGCCAGCAGCGTAAGATCGCGCAGCGAACCGGAGCCCTCGGTGCCAGCGAGCCAGCCAGCCAGCCCGGCAAGCACGCTGCGAGCGCCGCTGGTGCTGCCACGGCCTGCGGACCATCGGTCCAGTGGTCCGGGGGACTGGCCCTCGCCGTTGTTGTAGCTTGCGCTGTTGTTGCGAGCAACACACACACGACGGATAGATGGACGCCCTACCGGCCCATCGACCGACCGAGCGAGGAACGAACGCCGGGGCATACGCCGGGTGCCCCACGCGCTCCTCACGGCTAACGCCGCTGGTGTAGCTCCCCCCTGTTGTTGTTATTGCTGCGGCCGCGGCGATGCCGTTTACTACTACTACTACGATTGAGCCGATTGAGGGAGGGAGGGACGGAGGGCAAGGGGGTCGGGGGTGCATCGTTACAATGACCATACCCTAGCCACGATTCGACACAATGCTCACTGATGGACGTTTTTTACGTACGTACGTACGTGCCTGCTCTGCAACGAGCAAATCTGTTGTTGTTGTTGATGGTGTTGTTGCTGTTGCTGATGTTGTTGCCGCTGATGCTTTACCTACCAAAGCTATCCACCTCTCTACGAGACAAGAATACACAATACGAACAGACGGATGGATGCGAGCCATTCGCCCCCATCTTCACTTGTTGGTCGTCCGCCCATCTTCGGCCAGACCCGTCTGCCTATCGGCTGACCCTTGTCCACGGATCGGCCGATCCCTGCACCGTACCCCAACCTCGCCCCCGGAGACCTTTTCTGTTCGACACCCACCGCAGAGGTCGCATCGTTCGATGGTCAACAACATCAGCATAACGGTGCTTGTTGATGCCACCTCCGCTGCCATAACCGCTGTCGTTGGTGGCGTGTTGCCTGAATCGCCCATTTCCTCCGTAGTGTTTTGCTATTACTGCGAGTTTTGCTGAAAACGATACATCCGACTATAGTCGAGGGAGGACATGCTGGACACCTTGTCTTGTCTTTCTCACCGTCAGTATCATTATAATAGTCGGTGTTGTTGCTTTTGCTGCTGTTGTTACTGACGATGCTGTTGTTGTTGCTAATGGTCATGATGATGTAATTGTTGTTGTTGTCGTCGTCGTCGTCGTCGTTGTCGTTGTCGTTGTTGTTGTTGTTGTTGTTGTTGTTGTTGCTAATGGTCATGATGATGTAATTGTTGTTGTTGTCTTCGTCGTCGTCGTCGTTGTTGTTGTTGTTGTTGTTAATAGTCATGAAAATGCTTTTATCGTATTGATGTCGATATCGCGCGGCGCGCGCATATTTCTCGTAGCGCACCAGTCGTCGACTTTCGAACTCTTGTTACGTTCTGTTTCACAACTGTACGGCTCCCTTTCTCCTCTCTTCGTATCGTTCGTCTCGCTGACGCACGAAGGCACGCGCAACTACTCGATTACAATAACAAAAACAACACCAACGTAAGCACGCGTACATTTTACGAGGGCAAATGATGACTCCATGATGAGGCGGCCACCGTTCAGAGTCGCCGTCTGTTTACAGGTCGGCCATACAGGTCCCAAAAACAGGCATAAATAATATAAATAATAATATTAATAATAATTACTATTACCATCATCATAACGGTTCTAATCATGACAGTAATGTGTTTGGCACATGTACGCTCAGACACCCCCACATACATACACACACAGACACACACAAAGACGCTCACAGGTTCAGCCAGACATACGATTGCACAGTGAGTATTACGTGGACGAATCGTGTTAATTGGCAGTAACAAGCGCGTCGGGCCGGTGCTGATTTCCACGTTCTGCCGAAAAGCAGAGGGGTCAGACTATTTGACCGCCGAGTAGGAGCTAAACACGTAGTACAAAGCTATAGGTGTGCAAGTCCACTCCCTGGCGACGACGACGACGACAGCAGCAACAACAACAGCAATAACAACAACAACAGCAACAACAACAACAATTCGACAGCGGCGACCCGTGCCAATGTCTGAATCGGGTGGCTAGCAAAAATCGCCACTCAACCGAGTACAAAAGGCCTATGGAGCTTAAATGTTTGTCGGCAAACCAGAGAAGGGAAAATGACCGGTTACTCTAGCTGTGAGAATCGCGCAGGTTCAGTTATGGCGCGAGGTTCAGTTCTGGCGAACTTTGAGAGTCGCGCAGGTTCAGTTCTGGCGCAGTTTTTTAATACTTGCATAACTTGGGTTAACGATTACGAATGTGTATTAATATTACAACTAACTTCAAAATATAGTAATTACTCGATGTCCTAGTAACCGCAACAGCGACAACAATAATTGACGTATTGTTGTTGTTGTTAGTGTGGACCTCGTTGTTTGCTCTGTCGTGAAGTTCACTCTTATTTCTGTCCCAATGTTATATCGCTATTGAGCTCAGCAGATAGGCAGCAGATTGCCTGCAAGCACACACGTGGAAAAGTATGACCGTTGCTTATTGCATTTTCTTTGCCGCAAAAATCCATCAGAGTGGCAATTATCGCTTCTTGGTAGTCCTCAAGAGCGATTTTTTTCTTATACCCCTTTACCTTATGTTCGCATGATTTCAGATGTTTTGCATTGAGCTTAAACGGCTTCGTGCGCCTTACAAAAGGCCGCGGTTAAGTGGTCAGCGGTGTGTGCTATTTCAAGCCCATTATGAAACGTGTTTAACCTATTCTTCCATTTCAATTACCTCATTGATAAAACATCTTTGTGCTTACGTGAGGACCTACGCTACGGAAATACGACACTCTCCCTTGACGTAACTGCCTAATGCGCGTTCATTTCCCTTCCACCCTGGCAAGTGGCGCGAAGTATAAGGTTTCCAGAAATTTGTAGTAAACGTTACCTCACATATTTTAACGAGAACACAAAAAACCCGTTAGAATACATTTTCTGCTGGGCTCGCTGCAGGAAAAGTTAAATCTGGTGGGCCTTTTACTAGTCTATATATCGCTCTATTAGGAAAGAAACATTTTCATCGTATGCTACAAAAATATTCAAAACACTGCAACATGCTCCGATCATTCGCTGCGTGTGTGCCGTTCCAATTTGGCAATGTGAAATTTAATGTAAAGTTTACAATTGGTGATATTTTGATATTCCTGGATTTGGCGATCCAAGACATCTTCAGTCTCTACCGTTTTTCGTTTTATCTTTGCGACTGGAATCGTTAACCTGAGCATTAAAAACATCTCTGGCAACGGCGTTCGTCGTAACAGACTATCTTTAAAGGCACATCTATCGATAAACATAGCAAATAGTGCTGCACCTCTGTAACCATAGGGCATACTAAATAAAAGCTAGTTTTAAAGTTGCTAAGGCATGCCCCTCAAAAGGTTTTCCATTACTATACACACTAAACATAGGGCTACATGGAGATTGTTAAAAAAATCGTTAATTTATAATAGAGAACAATCAGAATGAAGATAATGATGATGATATTATAATTGAAGATACTGATCAAATTCTCGGATATCACAAGACGCATAGAGAAGATTATGGATGAAGCGAGGCATAATTTCCAAGGCTGCTGATACCTTTAGTATATATATATATATATATATACAAACAAAAAATAATAATAATAATAATAATAATAATAATAATAATAATAATAATAATAATAATAATAATAATAATAATAATAATAATAATAATAATAATAATAATAATAATAATAATAATAATAATAATAATAATAATAATAATCATCATCATCATCATCATCATTGGGAGGTAATGTCCAAGAACAGGATGAAATTTTTAGGGCGGTTTCGAAAGTCTTGCCAGAATCTAGGCGCGTTGACTTAGACGAGCTGGAGCTTCTGGGAGCCCCAAGCTTACGATCGATTTCTAAGGCCCTTAAAGACAAGTGCTCTGGACTGAAGCAAATTCGCTCTCGTTTAACGGCGATGCATTCGCAAGCAGCTCTGTGCATCTGGAGATACAGCTTGGGCTCGCCAAAACTTAACTATACTCTGCGCACTTCACCAGCTATTAAATGTCACGAAGATCTTCAAGCTTACGACGATACCGCAAGAAGCATTTTAGGTGAGGTATTAAACGTCGACCTGCATGATAACACTTGGAAAAGACCAACTCTTCCAATTGCCGAAGGAGGACTTGGTATTAGATCAGCGGCGGAGCTGGCTCCCATGTGCTATGCCGCGTCTCTATTGGAATTTGGTAAACTCGCAAAAACGTTGGTCGCACCAGACATCCGCCAAGGAATCACAAGAGCCAAAGACGCTGCAGAGCTAATAGCCAAACAAGCAATTGGACCAGGCCCCTGGCAAGAACGTCCCACACAGCATACATTGGACTCCTACAGATGCCGTGCTGCAGCTAGAGAGCTGTTAGACAGCCTCCAATCTCCAGTGGAAAAAGCTGTCTTTCTGGCAGCACGGGACACATTTAGTGGAGGCTTTCTAAAGTGTCTCCCTTCCCCGCAGCTGGGTACCATGCTGGACAACACCTCATTCCGCATGGTAACAGCTCTTCGAATAGGTGCCCCTGTTTGCAACCCCTACAGTTGCCGCGCATGTGGTATCACAGTAACTGCGGATGGACTTCACCCTCTTAGCTGCATCAAAAGCCACAGTAGAGTTTCTAGACACGCTGAAATCAATGCAATTATAAGAAGAGCCTTACGCAGAGCTGGTATACCAGGCACACTCGAGCCCAGATTAGGACTTCATGACGACAAAAGACCTGACGGTGTAACAATCCCGCTATGGGCTAACGGCAGATGCTTGGTATGGGATGCTACAGTGTCCTGTACAGTGGCTCCCTCATATATACGCGACAGTTTACTAGAAGCGGGATGGGTTGTCGAGCGCGCAGATAATGGGAAAAAACCCAAGTACCAAGAACTGGAGGCAAGTTACATCGTAGTGCCAATATCTATAGAAACAATGGGTCCGGTAAGCAAGGGGACCAAGAGATTCATCAGTGAGCTGGGCCAACGGATTACAGATCTCACAGGGAATCGGCGCGAAGACGAGTTTCTACGGCAACTGCTGTCGCTTGCAGTGTGCCGAGGAAACGCCGGCTGTATTGTCGGTTCCATGGAATAATATTTAGGAGCTAGGAGAAGACAAGGAGTACACGTTCACACCTCACAATTGTAACATTTAAACAATACTAATTATTATTATTATTATTATTATTATTATTATTATTATTATTATTATTATTATTATTATTATTATTATTTTTTATTATTTAGTTATTACAATTGTGAGGTATGAACGTTTATGCCAGGTTTATCCTGCTCCGACCGCTTTCTATCAATTCATGGCGCCTATGATGGAAGCCACATTTCCTCTACAAACGGCCAAAGACATCATCTGTCTCAAAAACATGGCCTCGCGTCGATCGCCCGTAACTTCTGCTATGCGTTTTCCGATATCTTTCAGGATTTTCGCTGTACCTGAGCTGATGGGGCCGAGCGTCTCTAATGTAATGGGTACAAAGTGGTAGCTTCTAGATAGCTCGAGATACTTCCTTCGTTTTTCAGAATCCGCGCGCTCGGCTACCCATCCTGACTCAACGGCGCTGTGGTGTAGATACGATAAGGCCGCCGTGCATGAAACTGTTACATCCCATACAAGGCTTTTTCCGTGTGACCACAGCGGGATGGTGACCCCGTCAGGCCGCAGCTCACTTCTGCCATTAAGGCCATTCGGCTCGGGTGTAGATGGTATCCCTGCCCTTCTAAGAGCTCTTCTAACTATGGCGTTAAGTTCAGCGTGTCTTGTAATTCTGCCGGAACTTTTCAGACAGCTTAACGGGTGTAACCCGTCAGAGTCAACAGGTTGGCCGCATCGCAGACATGAGAAGGGCTGGCAGACGGGGGCGCCTATTCTAAGGCCTGACACCATGCGGAAAGAGTTTGGGTCCAGCATGGTGCCAAGCTGACAGGAGGGCAGCGCTTGAAGCCAGCCCCCACTGAAGGGATGTTGAGCCGCTAGAAACACGGCACGCTCTCTTGCTGATGTTAGGCTATCTGTTATATCTCGTGCGGACTTCTTAGTTTTGCAGCCGTCGAGAAGATTTTGACTCACGTGTTCTCTCAGAGGGCCGGGGTCGAGTTGACTTCTAACTGTGGTATCCGTCACTATTGCTGCCTTTTGCAGTTCAATCTTTGCTTCCTCGTCAATGAGTGATTCCGCCAGGAAGCTAAATTGATTCAGGGATGCAGCATAGCACACTGCAGCTAGATCTGTGGCTCTTCTTATTCCAAGGCCTCCGTTTCCGATAGGAAGGCTAGCTCTGTTCCACGTGTTTCCTTCTAAGTCAATGTTTAGTATTTCGCTTAGAATGTCTCTGGTGGTCTCGTCGTAGGCTGCAAGGCCTTCCATGTGTTTTAGAGTCTGGCAAGTTCGTAGCAGGTAGACAAATCTTGATGAACCAAGACTGTGTCTCCAAAGGCACAGAGCCACCTGCGGGTGCATACTTGTCAGACGTGGGCGAATCTTTACCAGAATCTCTCGTTTGGCATCAAGAGCGCGTGGAATTCCTTCGGGCAATACAGGAGATCCTAGAACATCTAGGTTATCCTGAGTTACACGAGATATCCCAGGAAGTGCTTCCATGATTGTTTGTATGGCCTGCGCTTGATCTTGAGATGTACCTCCGACAGCTAAAACCTCGCACTTGGCCGCGTTGAGGGTCAGTCCTCCCGGTTCCTCAAAGTTCAGTATAGTCTGCAAATCCCTCGCCACGACATTTGCGGGACCTCCCAAGACAGCGTCGTCTAGGTACCAGACATTGAAAGGGCTCTGTAAGCTAGATACCAGATCAGAAATGCCAAGGCAGAACAGAGCTGGCCCCAATGGGTCTCCCTGCTGAATGCCAGTTTGCGACTCTATGATCGCGTCTGCGTTCCAAGCAAGGATTGAGAAATCTCTATAACCCTGCCATGTCATTGGATAGAGTCGTGGAGCTTTTCTCTTTACTTCGTCGAACATTTTGTCCCTTCTTATTGTGTTGAACGCGTTTTGGAAGTCTAGTTTGACTAGTACTTTTGTCGGACCTTTTGTTTCCAGAAAAGCGCGTGTAGCGTGTACAGTAGCCTCCGCTCCTCCTCTAATGGCAACACCCATTTGATGGGGTGAAACCGCAGCAACTATGGTCCGTTTGTTCATAGCCATCGCGATCTTTGAAGCCATTCTTTGTAGAGTTAGTCCGCATGCTATGGGCCTGATGGAATTATCCTTCTTTCGGAGGGCAGTTAAGCATGCGGCATAAAAAACGGGTTGGCAGAACGATGGCAAAGCCCCATTGAGCACCCTAGCCATAAGAATGCCTAGCTCTTCCAAAAGACGCTCTGAGGATGGAATCGATTGGCTAGGCATGTCCCGAAGATGTTGAGGCCGTAGGCCGTCTAAACCGGCTCCACTTGCAAAAGGGAAAGATCGAATGGCCTCTAAGACGAGAGCACCTTCAATTTTATCTAGGCCTAGAGTGGCGGGCTGTTGCAGAAGGTCTAACTGTTCTTGACACCCGGGTGGACTAACTGGGTGTTTGCTACGTAGTTCAGACTCGGTATGTTCATTTTGTGGTGCCAATGTGTCTGAGGAGAGTAGCGATCGAGCAGCAGAGCGAATATCGCCCTCTGCTAATTTCATCTCTGCCTGGCGCACGCTGTATTGGTCGTTGGTGAAGTGAGACTTTTTGCCGATCGTGCTAGGTATGGTCGAATCAGCGAGACTTTGAAGTGTTCGAAAGTCTATTTCCGCTACATTACTTTTAATGATTTTAGTAAGTGTTTTCTCCTGATTTTTTTGGTGAGGTAGTGTAAACATCAATGATGGAAGCATCATAAGATTATTCCAACTTTCAAGATCGAGCTTTGTATTAAAGTTGCTTAATGCTGCCGTATATGCTGTAGTACAGACTTCTCTAGCCCCACGAGGTATGATTCTGGCAAGCCTTAAGCTTCTGCGGGCATGTGATAAGGCTTGTACTAATAATTTCGAGTCAGGTTGGGTGTCGGTGTTTGATGTAATGGTTATCTGGTTATTCGGTCCCGGATTATTATCCGTACGAAGGCTTCTACAAGGAGCTACAGAGTGTTTTCGTGTTATGTGAATTTTTAGGCCCTTAGATGATCGTACGGCTCGCCCACAGTATTTGCAAACATATGGTGTCTGGGAGAGCGCTAATGCCATCTCCGAGTCGTTCTCGGTGGCGTCTCGAGTATTGTGGTATTGTTGGCTAGTCATTATTATTATTATTATTTTTTATTATTATTATTATTATTATTATTATTATTATTATTATTATTATTATTATTATTTTGTATTGGTGCTACTTCTCCAGTAAAACAAAGTGGTTGCTGGCTTGGCTGTGGCTATCAACTTCTCATGCCTTGCCTTTCCAAAGGAAAACGTCGTTTTCATTGTCGGCGCGATGAGTTGTTGATATAACATCAAAATTTAGTTGAGTAGCCGTTAGAATTCGAATTTGAATGGCAGCGGCATGCCGCTTGAAGCCTACGAGCCGTTACGCGGGTGGTTTCGTTTTGTTTCACCATGTCGTGTGGATCTTCACAGCCTCATGGCTGCTCGTGCCTCTGTCGCATGGCCGCACACAGTACACTAAACTGATCACTGAGTTACAGGCATCACTCTGGTATGTTACTTCCTGGGTTTACCAACCTGCACACACATGAATAGACGTGTTTCCTCGGAGCTCGATATGCGCACGTCCGCACTCCTTGGCGTCTGCCAGATTATTATTATTATTATTATTATTATTATCGTAAAGCATTTGTGATCAATGTATATCCTAAACGAATCTCGAATATATATATCTCGAGGCGACCCTGAGATGGATATGTACGGTCGATCGTAACAGGATACACATGTATGGTTTGACTAACATCGACTTGGCGTGAAGCCTCTTGCCCTGACGGGATGCATAACTGTTCAGCAAGAGATAAACAGCCAATATCGCGTAAGCTCTCACAAGCTGCTTGTAACATCTCAGGCTCGGCTTGCGTTAATTAATAATGATCCCTGGTCACCAGTCGGTCACACCACCTCTCTTGAAAAATTTCAGAGCCACCGTATCGTACGTATAAACCCTTGCATGCCTTGTGTAGAAAGGAATGATCTATGATTGAGGTAATGGCGTTGTCGTGTCACAGGTCCAGGTTATAAGTCCATTTTGACAAAGTTTCCGTTTCCAGTACTTTCCAGGGAATGTTCTACGGTACGCGGATCGTTTAGTTTATGTTTTGTCTTTGTTTGGACTTGCCGTCTTTAGACTGCTAATGAGGCAGATTTTTTAGTTATTTTATTTTATTTGTCCTCGGCACATATCGTGCTAATTTGGGACGACATTCTTCCAGGCTCCTTCTTTTGTACTCACTTGTCGCCAGGCTATTTGGAGGGATATGCAAAACGTTCTTACGTACCTACCGTTCGGTCAATAGTACGGGAACTGGGTAGCACCTACGACCGATCGGCTCACCCAAACACACACCCTTCCGCCCCCGAATTGATTTGACGAGGACTTGGCAAATTGGTCTGCACGAGGAGACTTCCGTGCCTCCTTAGCACTGCAGCACTAATACATTGCAAGTCCTACGCAGCACTCCCTGGCAATCGTGCCCCACTGCTTGCATTGACCGTCAGACCGTCGTTGACCGCGGTACCTTCTACGATAGCACAAATTGTTACGACCACGAGAAACGGTCATTTCCAATAACTCCATTCGATTGTTCTGCTGTTACTACATTGTCCCGCTGCTGGTGGGTGCAACGTGTGTGCACCTCAACAGCGACACCACTTGCTTCCCACCTAACCATCGTGTTCCAACCAAATGTTCAGCAACGCCATGATACACCACGAGACTAGACAGCATCATCTCGAATGTCGCCTTGTATCCGCTTGTTCTATGTTGATGTAATCAGTGTATCGCACCTGCGAGTAGCAAGCAGGCCGTCTGGCTGTATCGATGAATGCTGCCCGCCGTAGCTCATAAAGGAGTGAATGAAGGAGTGAAATGCTGATAGATAGACAAACAGATTGATATATAGATGTGAATGTGAACTTAGTTATACTTGCTGCTCATCTATTGTGGCCTTTATTTTGCTGACCGTGGTTGTGGCGGTGATGATGATGATGATGACGATGACGATGGCACGTTCCCATACCGTTGGTAATGACTTAGTAATTTTCTTTGTTGTTGTTGTTGTTGTTGCTGTTATTTTAGCTGTTGTAATTAAGCGATCGTTTCAATCGGGCGTTGGACGCCTCTGTAGTCGAATAGGGCGAATGAGGATATGAAACGCAATACATGACTTAATCAACACCATCATGACAATGATGACGATAAGGACAACAACAGTAACACCTTCAACAACAACAACAACATACAACAGCACGACGACACAACAGCAAGAACAACAACAGCGACGACGACAACAACAGCAAGAACAACAACGACTAAATTGGCGTTGCTGTCAATGGCACTTGGTATACTGCTACGACTACTCGCTTTCGTATGTCTCCCTATCGACGGAAGTTTGTTCGAGTCAACGGACGGCGCCAATCCCTGATGATCCCCGCCGCCTGGTCGATCCACTCTCACGGCCAGATGGACACTGCTACCCCCCCCCCAACTATAACCCCCAACCAAGCAAGGCAACGACACAAGCAGCGGCTATGACTGTGGTACACTATTTGCAAACGAGACTCTCAGCAACCCACGCAGAACTCTCAGATCTTCATCCGTTTTGTGTTGATTGTCATTATTGGTAGCGGCTGTAGTCTTTGTCGCCTTCCCTTGTTGTTGTTATTGTTGCTGTCATCGTTGTTGTTGTTGGTGGTGGTGTTGTTGTTGTTGTTGTTATTGTTGTTATTGTTGTTGTTGTTGTTGTTGTTGTTGTTGTTGTGTTTACAATACATACTGGTAGTACTGCAGTCGCTTTATTCGTGTCCTTGTGGTCGCTATTGATGTTAATGTTAGCTTCCTTACGTGTGTATTGCTGCTGATCACGACGACAATAATCGTCCCCCGACCAATGGTTATGGTGCTTTGTTCAAGTTACCCTTTGTTTATGTCTGTAGTTAGCATCTTTGGTATTGTGCTACTGCTGCTGTTGCGAAAACGCGTTTTGCGTAACAGTTGGTTATTATTATTATTATTATTAACTTAATTTGCAAACCCAAAAAAGATCGCCCCCAACGGACCAGTGGTGTTAAGATATTTCGGGTTTCCCTAACGGTATTTTATGCCAGCATGGCCGCTGACTCTTAGCACATCACTCAATAAGAATTCGATCAACAGCAGATATCGGATCGGCGGCACCCACCGGTAGACGAGGACCATGATCAGCGCACTAGCCCCCTTGACCACGCCACCCCGATGCCCCGATATATTTAGCACAAATCTGAAAAATAATTAGTATTTGTAGTGGTAGTAGTACTAGTAATTATTAGGCTAGAAGCAAGGTTACATGTTGTACTTGTTTAATGTCTATAACCACTGTTGGCGGTCCTCAGTATTGTATTAATATTAATGTTGATACTGCTGTTGTTGTTGTTGTTGTTATTGTTACTGCCGCTACATCGGCTGCTAAGGATGACAATCAGCGTCTGTCTTAGCTGCTGCTGCTGCTGCTCTTGATGTTGCTGTGCTGTCACAACAAAACAGAGGCGAAAGAAGAAGATAAGGCTGCTAAAAACGAGAAATAAGAAGAACGGGAACAAGAAAGAAAATCACCGGGGATTGTTTTCCTCTCTCTCCTCCTTATGGCTCGTCGGCTGTCAACAATTGTCGTTGTTGCCCGCTAGCCCGGGATTCCATCAATACCATTCTGGCGTTTGGAACTGGCGTGGACTGGTAGTGATGGTGGTAGCCGTGACGACTCATAACGGTTGCGGCGTCCGACAGCGCGGTGACCGTTGTGAGCCGTTGTCATCTGGTCGAGGCGGACCAGACCCAAAACTGTAGCGCCAGCATCGTATGTACGCAATTCCACCAGGCAAGTGTTTAGGTTCTACACCCTAAGTCCGTGTAGCGTCCAGTGGCAGTCTTTGTCTTGCAATGATCGACGACAACGACGAAAACAACAACGACAGCAACAACATCATCAACATCAACAACAACAACAACAACAACAACAACATCAACATCAACAACAACATCAACATGACCACCAACAACAACACCAACAACATCATCAACATGACCACCAACAACAACACCAACAACATCATCAACATCAACAACAACAACAACAACATCAACAACAACATCAACATGACCACCAACAACAATACCAACAACAACATTAACAACATCAACAACAACAACAATAAACAAAAACAACAACAATAGCTACGACCAAAGAAGCCAACTAATCAACAGCCGACCAGAGACATGACGGGGGTCCGTCGACATTGACATCGAGGATCAGCAAGATGAACGCGGCCGGGAGAAGGGCGCAGCGAGACCGGCAGGAATGTGGTGGGATTTTTTCCTACTATCTCTGTGAGGAGTTGTTGTTGTTGTTACTGCTGTCTGTTCCGTTTCCTTTATACAACATGACTAAGGTCTTTGTCTGACCACCACAGTAATGATATATTTTCATACCAATGTACTTGTTGAAAAAATAAAGCAGCTTAAATGGGCGAATACGATAGCTTCTAGCGGTCGTTTGCTGAACCAGCAGCGTCTCGTTTACGTTTTGGGGGCCAACAAATTAGGTAGTATTCAGTTCAGGTTGGTTCAGTCAATTAAACACAGTACTTAATGTTGTTGTGGAATTGCATTGCTGTCGATCGAGACTTGTTGCACTCGGAAGTTGCGTGTCTGTTGTCGTTGGTTACGATCACTGATTGCTCGGATATCTTGTGTAGTGGACGAGTGTCAAAGTTGTTACGTAAGCGCCAGAGGTCGGAGAATACGTGTCCTAGTAGCTTAGTACTTTCTCCAAGCCGAGGAGTCCCATAACCCAGCAGTAAAGCAATGTTTCGCTAACGGGTGCACAGTATGGGATGCGTCGAATGTCAAACGCCGACAAACATATTGCATACGGCGCATAGAGGCGTAATTGAGTCGAGTGCCAGCAGTACGGAGGAAAGGCAGAATACGGAGGTAGGCACCCGACAAGCGCGGTATTATCCACTATTATGTATACCACAAAACACCGATTAACTTGTTAGATGCGGGCCGGCCGAGCACATACAGGTATTTGCGACATCATGTATGACAGATATTCTGAAGGCCATTCTGTAAGAGGAGTGTCCTAACTCGACGCCTTTCGAAAATCTTGCAAAAAAGCCGACCTTGGAAAACACCTTGGAAAAGGTTACAATATTTAAGAGGGTTTTTGCAACACTTTTTTGTTTCAGACGGCGCTGGAGCGTGATCAATGCGTCGTGTATGCAACTGTGTTTGCCCTTTCGTCAGTGGCCTCGTTCCCCCTCTGTGTCCCTAGGTGGCCCGCAACAATAGTCTTTCAGTTGGTCTCTTTTTGACGGGCTGAGCGTTTCATGACCTTTTGCCTTGGGCATACACGTAGAAAGTACCACACAAAGCGTGCGTTGCTTAAGAAGCAATAATTGCACTTCATTTTTCGAAAAACCCGACTCTCACCGCACGTCCCTTGAGCAAGCAGTCAACAGCATTGCGTGCGGTGCTAAAGGCCGTTGCGTTAGAATCGGTAGATCGATTACCCGGCCTAATTTGTGCGGCTGGTGATAATCAGGCGACATAAAGGGCAGGAGAGGAGGAGACGTTAAATTTGCTGCAAAAAGTAAATTCATCAGTTACGTGTTGAGTTCCCAAAATTTGTAGCGAAGTACATGATACTAGGCGTACATGCAGCTAACAAAAGCAAAATAACATTCAAATTATTCGTGCTGACTGATTGGCTGATACCTGAATCGATGAGATGAGATGTAGAAAACCGAATGTAACTGGAAAAAAACCGCATAGTCCAAACTGCTCGATTGGACAAACACGAGCGAGAAGAGCTAAAAGAAAAATTTGCACAATGAAGAGACTCGGTGGTTCGGTGAGGTAAGGCTTTCACCAGGCCTGTTCGTGTTCCGGTCGACCGGAATGAAGAAAGGCCATAGTTTTATTTATTTGAATATTGTCAAACATGTGATTTCGATTACAGATTCATTGGCGTGTAACGCCGAACGACGCCGATTAACTTCGTGCAGACATTACGCACCTGTGTGTAAATACTCCGACAGAGAAGCGATGCAAATATCACACGCATACATACATACATGCATACAGACATAAATACTCATCCGCACAGGTCTATCTGGGCATTCTATTTATAGCACACTTTACCTATTTGGCAACGGCTTTTATTGGATAATGCAGTCGCTACTATATATATATATATATATATATATAATGAGAGAGAAAGACATAGTACCTCGCCTAAATGGGCAGATCTAGACACAATGTTTTTTTGTCTACGGGACCTTTGTTGTTGTGTTGCTTGTATCTTTGCAACACTTTGTTTTAAACGACTCTGTAGCATCATAAATGCATTATATATATATATATATATATATATATATATATATATGAAACAGCGATTGGTTGGTACAATCGGTCGCCGCCCTCGCCAATGACATTCGCCGTTCGTTCAAGTCATACCGTGTGTCCGGGATAGTGGTAGCGGTGGTAACCCGTCTTAGGATTTGACCGATTCAATCAATTGTTGGTAATATTGTTGTTGTTATCGTTATTGTTGTCGTTGCTTTGATAACTGACGGGATTAGATACAATCCTCATTATCGGTCGTTGTGCGTGCAACCTACGTGCTTCATATGACGAAAGATCACAGGCATCATTGGGGGATGCTGAGCATGACTGTTTGGTCATACTCATCACCACCCCTAGCTACATTCACTAACTGCACACCTGGGGTATGCGCTGGACACAATTGATAATCATAGTAAGAAAAATAAGAATAATAATAATAATAATAGAATGAAGACAACGAAGAAAAGGAAGAAAAGTAAAAAAGACTGCAATTCAAGCAAATACACCCATACACACATATACGTATATATGCGTGGTTGTACTACATACTCAGCAGATAATTTGTATATTGTAAGTAGGACCAAAAATAAGTACGATACAATCGACAAATATATGTGTCAACTCGATTTGTTTCGAACTGGAAGCTTGCAAACTAGCCGTGTGTGATGACTGTGTACACGCTGACATATAGGCATAGCGCATCGTATAGTAACAGCAAAAACGGTTGCGCACAGATAGGATAGAGTCACGTGTCTAGCAGGGGTCCTGAATAACGAGATATTATATATATATATATATAATTGATTTAGCTGCTTATGACTCCTTTGAGGTCAAGACCGCTATGTTATACAAGATCTTCCCCTGCCAATTCAGGAACTGCAAGTCATATGCATACACGTGAATGCATATGTCCGTACACGTACAAGAAAGCATGTGGGATACACAAAAGCGCTGCTCTAATAGCCGCACAACCGCTTACGACATTACGACATTGTAAAAAACAATAATTCAAAACAAATTGCAGGAAACAACCGTTGTTGCACTGATGGTGGCAATAAATTAACCCACAGAACGCGCTTTTTCTTTTTTTTGGACGATTTGATCGGCATTTTTCTTTTGTTGACCACCGCAGATAGAGTATCGGGGCTGCCAAAGGTCCGCCAGCACATTAGTAGTGGAAGTAGACAGTGGTCTACTACATCCAACAGGCAGGAAAGTGGAGTAATTATTGAGGTTCCAAGTTGAATCGTCAGACGCGCTATAGTATACTCTAGCTTGAGCAGCCCTTGAGGGAATCCCTGCGGCAGTACCAATGTAACGATGAGGTTACCTACCACAAACACTGGTCGTGGTTGTGGGCACACCATTGTGGTAGAGACCCGCGCCAGCAATCGTGCCTTGTAGTATGAAACGAACAATAACAATAACAACAACAGCAAAAACAATAACAACCACCATAAAGTTACAATACCGAGCAGCAATAGTAACAAAAATGACAACAGCTACCGGGATTTGCCGAGACCCGCACGGTAGACTACTAACCAAAAATAGCCTCATATATGTATACATACTAGAATAACCACATGAATGGCAACTATCACAATTTATAATATATATATATATATATATATATATATATACATATAAACATGAGTACGTGTATAACGAGACGTCATTAGGTGGTGTAGTAGTAGTATATAACGAAGTCAATTGGACAGCTGCGGCTGTGGTGCTGTTAGGGCGCACTTTGGACGCAGGTAGGCTGGACGCTGGACACACGACATCAGCGGGCACCACCACGACCACCCGACCACCACCACCACCAGCGTCGAGGGCAGCAATCCATGGTGGCGGCTGCAGCAGCAGCAGCAGCCGCACACCTAGCAGCAAAATCAGCTGCTTCAACATCTACGACAACATTACTAAGCAAGTGCAACAACAGCCGACGTAGGGGAAGGCGGGGAGGGGAGCGAATAGGGGGCGAGGGGGGGGGGGTGGGGGGGCTAACGCAATCACTCTGCAATGTTGACGTGACCGTGCTCCCGCTCCCGGTCAGTGAGTCCTGCGACGTCTTCGACGTGGTCGCTGGTTTTGGCCGTGATCTTCGCTGCCGCTGCGGCACCACGGTGGCTAGACAGACCCCCCTTTCCCCCGGCCCCCCGGTTCCCCCCCCCCCCACCCCGATCAACGCTAGCCGGCAGTCTGGGCGGCGACTGACTGAATGCCCATTCGTCGCTGCGTCGCTGCCTGGCGTCGCCATCTATGGGCTTTGGTCGCTAGCGGATTCCTTCGACTGGCCGAGCAAACACGGCGCTAAAGGCATCAAACTGTCTTGGATTGTCAGATCCGCTGCGGCTACTGCTGCTGGTTTGGTATTTTTGGGTGTCATTTACTGCTGCTGCTGCTGTTGTTTTTGTTGTTGCTGTTGTTGCTGTTGTTGCTACTGCCGCTGCTGCTGCTGCTGCTGTTGTTGTTGCAACTGGGGCTGTGAGTGCGGGAGCAGCGGCGGCCATGTCGGCTACGTGCAGCTTTACAACAATCGCACTAGGATAACTACAAAGATTGCAACTATCACAATGTATATATATATATATACATTGTGATTTTGTTAGCACACAGCTATTCAATCGTCGTGTCGCACCATATACGCCCGCCGGCGAAGCCACTGCGGTGAGGTGGTTGCTTTTTGAAATACTACCCTATCGTCTCCTTCTTCTGCCCCGCTGCCGCTCCCCTAGTCCTCCACATAGACGCAGACACAAAGATACGCGGATGAGACGAAACGGCTGGGGAGGACGGGGGGGGGGAGCAAAACAACGAGGACTACAACATTCGGCCGTCTTGTGCAGAAGCACAATGCTTTCCAAGGTTCGCCGGTCGTTTGTTGATCGTCGCTCGCGCTTGTATACGGGCATTACGAGGGGTAGTTGGGAGGCTTGAACACTTTGAAGGGGTTGAACGCCTTGGTGGTTGGTGACGACCTTCCTTCGGTAGAGGAGCGCGACTGGCGTCGAGCACATGACCGAAGCTCCTGGGGAGTCTTGGCGAACCCTCAGCAGGTCGATACGTTGGCCTCATCATGGCCATGGGGGGTCATCACCAGCCGTGGTTCTTTTTCAGGTAGACGGGCACGGCAACCTCAACCGGCTTTCTGACGATGACCTCCTTGAAGATGGGCACCTTAATGGGCACCACCACGGGATGAGGAATCTTGATGACCTTATGCACGGGTACTGGCACACCCACCTCCCTATGGACCGGCACCGGAACTCGCTTGACGACCGGAACAGGCACATGCCTGTAGATCGGCACGGGGACGTGCTTGAACACTGGCACAGGCACTCCCACCGGAATGTAGTGCGGGACTGGCACGGCGCGCGGAATGTGAACGATCTTGTGCACGTGCACGATCTTGGGCACCTTTCGGATGACGGGCACCTTTACCGGCACGGGAACGGGTCGTGGAATGTGCACGACATGCGGCACAAGCACAGCCTTGTGTACGGGCACAGGTCGGGGAACGGCCACCGGTTTCGGTATCGGCACAATTTGGTGAACGTACTTTATGACGTGCGGAATCTGCCACGCTTCTTCGATGGTCTGCGGCCGACGAACGTGCGTTAGTCCGTGCAGCTTGTGCGCATGTCCGCTGCCGTAGGCCTGCGTTAGTCCGTGCAGCTTGTGCGCATGTCCGCTGCCGTAGGCCTGCATTAGGCCGTGCAGCTTGTGCCCATGGCCGCCGCCATAGGCCTGCACTAGTCCGTTGAGCTTGTGTCCATGGCCGCCGCCATAGGCGAGGCCGAACGAGCCAAAATGATGTCCGAATGTGGGCCCGAAACCAAGCGTCTTCATCAGGCCGCTATGGTGCCAGCCCGTGTGACCCGCGTTCAGATGCTCATGATCATGATGCTGATGGTGATGATGATGGTGGTGGTGTTCGTCGTGATGAAATCCGCCTGCGACGTGGTGAAGTCCACCATTTGCCACCATGGCCAGCATGGCACCAAACGCAAGAGCAACAACACAGCTCTCCATCGTATCTCCAACGGCGTTGCAACGAATGACTAGAACTCCTCCAGCAAGGACGCCGAACAGCTTCAACAACTTGGCTATAAAACACGCGGCGTGCAGCGTTCAGCGACAGTGAGATAAACAGCGATGCACGTATGAGCCGGAGCACGGGATGCTGCACGTTATATAACTAAAGTACGCCTTTGCATTTCTACGCTGTCCTTCTTGCCCCATACTTATCGACGACAACGACAACAACAGTGAGAGTTGGGAGTCCCCGTGGGAGTCGTGTGCGGCTACATTTCGGTGGAAGCAGTAGCAGTCATAACAGTAGTAGTAGTAGTAGTAGAAGTTGTACTGTACACCGTTGTAAGGCGGGCGCGTGTGGCTTGGATACAAAGAGATGATCGCCGCCGTGTGGATATTAGTTTGGGCCTGGCTTTTCACGGCTACGTACGTCACTCACCCAACGAACTACCACCACCGCCGCTACTGCTAATACTAATTTTGCTAAGGACTTCTATTTCTTCGACAACGAGAAAACAGTTATTATCATACGATGTACGCTGTTGACGACACGTGCAGAAAGCCACGTGGTAAAACCCTATATGTTACAATGAAGCGCGACGCCACCCATCGTGTACCGATAACCGTCAGTGGGCGTCTCTGTACGGCCAGTGCCGATCGTACCGCAACTATAGACTTAAATCACCTGATATGACTATGGTCAAAGATTTACATGGAAAATCTCAACGATCAGTTAAGAGGATGTACATAACTTAGCTTATTAAGGAAATATAGCATCAGGCCTTACGTACACCCTATCTCGCAAGGTAAACACTTCAAAGATTATTATTATTATTATATATAAAGAGAGTGCCACTGGAAGCTCATCATTGTATGGCTAACAGGGATGACAAGTGCTAGGTTGTATAGAATACGGGTGTTCGTAAGAAGTGTGTGTGTGTATGTTTGAAAATAAACAATTTTGCATTGAAAAATAAAGAAACAAGATATTTCAATCCCAGTTGGAAAGTTTCCCCTCTAGATTTATCGTTATTACCATTCATGATAAAAATAATGATAATAATCATTGCAATTGTTGCTGCTGTTGTCATATTCATCACAATTATGTTGTCAACTAGAAGCATGTTGCCAAGTTTTCATCTTTTTGACGAGTAAAGGATTTGGTTTTGTTGCGTTGTTGCTGAATGCTTTGACCACCTGCGTGTTAGCCGATATGTCGCGTGCAACTATGCCGCGTCCGTCCGTCCATCCGTGCATAACCGACAATGATGTCTAATTGTGACGGAAATGTGTGACGTGTACGATGTCCATCATGACAAGTGGACATCTTATATACGCACTTACTGTTGCCACGAGTACTTCGTTGGAGGTGCGTACCTCTCGGCTCTGGATGATGACAGGCGGGCTCCATTGCCCACCACAACGAATGGGAGGAACCCAGCAGCGTTTTCGGAACCTTACAGACATCTCTGTGAGCCCCCTGCAGATTCCGAAAACGTTGATTTCTAATGACAGACGGGCCAACGTTGGCATCGGCTCAGACATGTCTAAAATGTACAATAGTGGACAATCGATAGACGCCGATACTACAGGCAACTGGCGGAATTATGTCACATGTCGGCGGCACTGTCGGTCACACCGTACTGCGATACTAAGTAATTTGATAGAGTTTCATGAAGTATTGTTAGGTTGACAATACGCATAAGGAGGTGCTTGCTCTATTATTGTTGCTATCATAGCCTATCTTGTTATAGCCAATTGCAAGTATTGTGTTTTACCTGTTGCTGTTGTAGTCGATGGTAGTGGTGGTGAAGGTGTTACTTTTCTCCACATGTGCGATTTTCAATAACGTCCAATCTTAAGCAGACTAACGTCGAGTTGATTGTGGCAAGATCGAACATGTAGGAAATGGTTTACGGATTGTTATGTTTCTGTGTCATTAGTACGTTTATTGGACTAATTACCGCAATTCTTGCTGCGGTGCCCTAAAGAAGTCAAGCTGGCCGAGATATCCAAATGATGAAGATGTTTACGTGAACTCTAGCTCAAACAAGGCATAACCTCTACGGTTACCGTTAATTCCCGCACTTCTAGACTTTCCTGAGACAGTGGAATGGCAGATTCATTCAGTCATTGCTCACACTATAACTACTTGTTGTGTTTTGACGTGTTTATTTTCATTATCAGAGCAGTGATAAATAACAATGATGGGGCAGTGCTGATGGTAGTTTGGCTGCCACGTTCTAACTTTATACTGTGACGACCCTAGCACGTTTGCCTTCCCCGTTCCGTCCTATACGGCTCGCAGCCAGCATATTGACCTAAGAAACAACACATTTTTCGGGATTTTGCTGCAGCGTTGGTTTGGCTATTTGTTGCAAACATTTGTGTTTGGTCAGCGTTTGCTGCAGAGTTCGCTGCACTGACTGGCTTCATGCTGCTCAGGAGTCTGATCATCGGCTCGATGAAAACCGCGGACCAAACCATCCGCAACGATCATGCCTGGTCAGTTGACTAGACAAGGTTCGCTGCTCCTCTGTCTCTCTCTGTCTCTCTCTATCTCTCTCTTTCGTTCTTAACGGGGGCATCACCATTACGGCACAAGTCGTATTAGGTGGCCGCTCCCCCGGCCGGGGCAACTTTGGGGTTGGGTGTCTGGCTCGATGTGATGACGTCCTATCGACGTATCTGCCCGGCGCTGGCTCGTTGTGCTTCAGTGATGAGGACGCTTTAGGAATGCGTTTCTCCTCCCTCTCTCCCCCCCCCCTCTCTCTCTCACTCTCTCTCTGTATCTCTCTATCTCTTGCTCTCTCTCTTTGTAACTCTTCATGAAGTCATGGTTTGGTTGTCTCCACGCGGATGCGCTTACACACACCGTTCGTTCATTCGTCACCTACCTCTGTGTCTGATACCACTATTTCTCGCTGCTATTGTTGCGGCGACCAGCTTTAGCTTCTTACTACACAACAAGAACAACGATTATGTGTTTGTCTGGTTTTTTTTTCTCAAATACGACCGCCTCTACTTTATCTACTTCAGTTTCAGATGCTTACCATCGAAATTACCTACAATTACGGACTACCAAAGTAATGCACACACATTCTCCACGTAAACTGCTTCGTCAACTGGCTTAACAAGACGGCAAGAAGAAGAAGTAATCTCTCGGAAACCTACATTGAACTCGGTTCTTAAACTGTGTGTGTATATATATATATATGTGTCCGTTTTTACTTCATGTCGTGTGTTGCCGTGCTTGGATTAGAATCGTAATTGGTACACGTTGTTGTTGTTGCTATTATTGTAGGCGTGAATGTTGTTCTCGTTGACGTTATTGGTATTTTTGCACCCATCGCGGTACACACAAGAGCAGTGGCAGATTCCTACCATTGTCACTATTTACGTTTGCATTGTTCCAACTGCATTGTAGCGCTTTTTTTCGTTTAGCGTTCACCGATCACCGACACTACAAGACAACAGCCTTATTGCAGACGTATGCGAATAGGAATTAATTTACACCGTTACATAAGGATGAAGATGGACAGTAGCATCATCATCATCATCATCATAGTCAAAACTACACACGACATCGAATCATTAAAAGGTAGGACAACGACACGCCCGAACGTTCGAAACGTTTGAGCAAGCTGAGTTCATGCCAACCTCAAAAGAGCAATTAATCCTTGAGTCAGCTACCGGTGCTTCTTAGATTAGTGCCCCGCAGCATATACATACATGTGTATACCTCTAAATCCCATAGTGAGTCTCTTAAGCAGAGATGGCGGCTGGAATAAAAAGTTTGGCCAGACTTCGTAGGCTGTCGTAGATTTCGTCAAAATAAGCATTTTTTCCAATTAAATAGGGGGGGGGGTGTCTCATTTAGAAGGTGACAGTAAAATTACTAACGTTTGTTTTATCGATGTAGTTGGCCGGGCATTACATCACAAAATGTGCGATTGCAAGGGAACGCGTTCTGTGGTGGAGAAATTGGACATTCAGCGTGATTGGAAGAAACGAAAGTACATGATTCGTTGCACCTTCAAAATGCGTACATCTTTTTTCAATCAAACGCAGAAAAGGCGCATTTTATGTGAATCATTTCAGTACCAAATCAGTGCCGGATTCTCATATAGAGTCCGATGTGAACAGAGGCGGGATCGTTAGCGGCTGGTAACGGTCTTTAACCTGCTACGGGCTTTCATGCATGTGTGTATATATAAATATATATATACATACATACATATATACATACATACACACACATATGTATGCATATTATTAGCAACGACGAGCCGAATTAATGTCGCTTTTCGCTGAAATACAGCTTGTACTTTCCCTCAACTGCACACGAGGCGCCGATTGCCGTAGCCGAAACCGAGATAGGCTCGTTGCAAGACTCGACCGTTCGCCGTGCCTGGCAAATTCTGGCGGCAGCAGTTGCACTTCGATGACATATATTTACAAGTGACGACGCTTCTTTTTTCTGCCGTCTGCCTTTCTTAAATCTGTTTTGCAGTACTATACCTAGTAGTACAAAAAAAAATATTTTAGTCTTGTTATTTGTTTCTTTAGTACCAACTAATAGCAGCTTATTGTGGGCGTGCTGGTCAGTACTGTCGCCTTGTGCTGTCGCCTTCGAATCCTCCGTCAAGTGCAGATGCTGCTGCTGCTGCCAAATCGCTTTGCTGTACCGCGACTCTTGTACGTGGACGGCACTCGGGCTGAATCTGGCCACAGGATCGAGACCTCTACGTCGACCTGATCGCCGCAACGCACAGTTGCTATACGCTGCGGTACATTGTTGTCGACATTTACGTATAAGACGGCGTTATGGCCGGTGCTGCCGCCGCGATTGTCAGTTTTATCACCCTCATCATCATCGCCATCATAATTATCATCGTCGTCGTCTTCCACGATTTCCTCGTCATCATACGTCATACGTACGTTCGTATGACGTTTGATACGTCACGCGCGCACAGGCGTCCGTGCGTGCTCTATCTTTCCTGGGGCTCCCCGGGCAAGTAGAGGCTCGCGCCCGCATTGATCCGCACCAAATCCAGCATTTAGGCGCTGGAGTCTTTAGCGGCATCTTTATCATCATCAGCAGCAATCGTCATCATCATCATCATCACCATTCTATGATTATCATCATCATCATCCATTAGCATCCCCATCACCATGATCGTCGGACATCAGGATCGGGGACAACAGGCCACGGCAGACCTAAGGCAGACCATAACAGCTACAGAAAAAACAACAAAAAAACACCAGCGACAACAACAAAAACAACTACAACAACAACAGCGACAGTGCGGGTTGCCACCGTGACCTTCACATGCTCTTGAACCTCACTGTGTCCAGGGTGCCCCCGGCGACTGTGTCGCCGATGCTGTCGGTTGCGTATCGAAGAGTCTGGCGGTCCTGCTGGTTGAGCGAGCCAACAACGGTGTACGCCGGCAGATGTGCCCGCCCGCCCGAAGTGGTTCACCACCTGTCGCCAACGAACGAGGCAGATTGCCTGCCACCAAGTCACCGAGCACACACTGGTTTGCTTCTACTGGCCCTCTCGGCAACCTGCTTACTATTCTCAATGTTCTCATCTTCGTAGTTGTTGCTGTTGTTATTGTGGTCGGTCATTTTTTTTATTGTTTTGATGCGTCGCCGCCGCCGCAGCCGCTAAAGCATCATCACTGTTGCTTGCTTGTCCACTCTTGTTGGGTATATCGATATCGTCGACGGCAGGAGGCCAGCGTCCACTCACCCATCACCAGCGATTATAGTCGTAGAAATCGTGTTGTTGTTGTTGTTGTTGCTGTTGTTGTTGTTGTTGCTGTTGTTGTTGTTGTCATCGCGGCCGTGGCGTCGCCTTTTCCGTCGCCACCGCCGACTACCGACTACGTGCCGGTTGCTTCAACAACACGAGTGATCATCCCACGCTAAATTCGCTGCCTGGATGACGGGAAGTACCAGCAGTAGTGGGATAGTTGCAGTCGTTGCAGAAGTGCCAATACTAGGCCTAGTAGTCGACGTAGTCATTAGTAGTAGTAGTAGTAGGTTGTTGTTGTTGTTGTTGTTTTGGTTGTTGTTTGTTGTTGTTGTTGTTGTTGTTTTTGTGTGTTGTTGTGTTGCTGTTGTTGTCGTTGCTGCTGTTGTTGTTGTTGCTGTTGTGTAGCCATAGCGGGCCTGGATTTCGGTACTCCCCCTGCTGCTCCTTGCCCTGCGCGACCACCACCTCCGCAACCAGCCACCCCAGCCCTTCGCGTTCACCCCACACCACTATCATAATAACACGTGGCGGCAGCAATGGCAGCCGCGCTAGCGCCAGCCACCGGGACGAGCGTCTGTTCATATGACTGACGTTACATACGAACAGCTAGCACACGGTACACCGGAAAAAAGAGCGTTATGGTTACAGCAAGGGCGCCCGCCGCTCCCCCTCACTAGACGTCGTGCGGGCGGGAATTCATTCGATTTAGGGCTAGCGACGCCCTACAACCGACCGGAGCAAAGATGCATGCAAGCATGTATGCACCCATCCTGAATCTATTCACTCATCAGTCGAATCGAATCAAAGTCGGACACCCGTCCGTACACCTACTGGGCTTCCCGCAATAGGTGCACGAACCCATGTACCACCGCGCTACATGGGCGCTCATAGGCGACGTAATAAGATGTCGATGATAGTAGCCAGCCGAGCCACTAACTAAGAAGAAAGGGTGCAAGCGCGTACCGCAGCCGCGCGTCATCATGACATCATGGCGAGAACACGTTATGACCACAACCTTGCCCTGGTGGTGGTGGCTGCTGCTGCTGATGGTGATTAACTGAAAATGATGGGGGTGGGAAGAGTATGAATATTATGATGATCATGATGGTAATGGTGGCGATGATGTGGACGATTGTGCTCGTTGTAATGATACCACCAATGATCATAACCATAATGATGAGCTTCATAATTTTTCTCTACGATCATTATAGACGGCTTCATTACCAGGGTTATTGCATGACGGTAAAGGAAAAGGAGGCATCGACGGACATGTTTTAGGTGCTACAACCCGCAGATACACACATATATATATGTATATATATATATATATATATATATAGAAGGCGAGCACTGCCGAGTGTGCAAACGTATTGTAAATTATTAGTAAATCATCTCTATATATATATATATATATATCGAAGTGTGGAAACACGGTGTATAACAAATACAATAAAAAGTGCTGCCCGTGGTCTGAGATCTAGGATAACAATGCTAGCGCTGAATACCTGCAGCAGATGACGAGGAGCTGATGGAGACGTTGTCTGGGTAGCTGCTATATGTATGCAATACTTCTTTGGCTTCTGTTTATACAGGCTCGAGCGCAAGTTTGATTCCCCAAGTTGCACTGAGGATATCTTTCATGTGCTCCAACATGTCAGAAATGTATACGTAACGACGCATTAGAAAAAGACTTCACAGTCCCGTAGCGCATCTAGGTTATGCGCCTGGTTATTCCACGCTGCCACAAAGATTTATTGTAAGAAAAAAGTCCACATAAAAGTGCAACATTTTCGATCAAAGCCGGAAAAGTTCCACAAAAGGGCCAAAAGAAGAAGGGTACTCGTTTTGGACCCTGGAATGTATCGCTTGGGAAGCCTTAATAAGCAGCATCCGAAAAAATGTCATCTCTGGTCCTCTGAAGAAGTCTGACTGAGGTTATACATGCACACGTACCGAGTGCAAAGAGTTTGTACCAACCAACCACGGTTGGACTGATCGTGGTTAGGTGGAAAGAACTTCGATTTGGATGACGGTCGAGGGCGGTTGCTGATATGGAAGATTGTACTAATGCTGTAGTCTCGTGACGAGCGCTTTAAGTACGCTAGATAGACTTCACGATGCGAAGACACGATGAGGTAAGACTACGCGAAGAAACACACAGGCGGTTACATCGTCGAGCAGACACGCCTCTGCTCATTTATTTCATTAGTACTGTAGACTGTTTGCAAACGACTTGCCGTACATGCCGACTGAACACATTAACTACGCCTCACCACTAAGTCTCAATACCGTATCGCGCAGCGGCGCTGTTATGCATGCGTGCTCACCTGGTATGTGGGCTTTTTATACATATATGATCGCGCAGGCCAACAGTCGCACTTGTCGACTAAACTGGTCTGGACTGGATCGATTTCATTTGGCATCCGCATGTTTGTTTCGACGTAGCTAGCTGCGACGTGCGTACATATCAAACGCTCGATGAGTGTACCCGTACACACAAATTTACCGCACATTATACCTTACACAGTGTATACATACGTGTATCGTTCACATCCACATATAGAGACAGTTACCTTTCATTTGAACCATTCACACGGAAACCCTCTAATAAGATGAAGGCTTTGTTTTCGGCCCGTTTAGTCGACCAAAGGTTTAGAAAGTATAATACACATGAACAAATTATATATATATATATATATATATATATATATATATTATATACGGCTTGCAAAGCCAACACTACACAACGGAACGCCAAACGGACCCACACAAGCTACCAAAAAAGCGCGACGTCGGACTATGAAAAATATGTTGCAGTAGGAATAAATGAATTGACTAGATGACTTCGACAAGCACAGCCAGTCGATGGTGGATAATCGATGGGGTTCAGTCGCCTCCAGCGGCCATATTGTTCATCTGCGCCATGAGAGCTGCGGATTTCTGTTGGGCGTTGGCGTGCTGAACGTATACCCGCTTCTTTACGTACAGTGGTACTGGAACCTCGATCGGCTTCTTGACGATCACCTGCCTGAAGACGGGCATTTTGACGGGTACCGCAACCGGTTTCGGCACTTTGATCACTTTGTAGTACGGGACGGGCACGTATTTGGGCACTTTCATCGGCACGGGCACCTCTTTGATGATCGGCACGGGTACAGACTTGTGAATGGGCACCGGCACGTACTTGATGACCGGCATCGGCACTGGATAGGGCACTTCGTGCGGCACAGGAACCATCTTCGGCACCATGACCATCTTGGGCACGGGGACAATTCGTGGCACTCGTTTCACGACGGGCACCCGGTATGGGACGGGCACGTGGAACGGCACCTCGACGGGCGTCGGTATCGGCACGTACTTCATGACGGGCACGGCCACAGGATGCGGCACCGGCTCGGGCACCGGCACGACCTTCATCATGTACTGAACCATCTCAGGACGACGATGCGCGTGACAACGCCGTCGGTGGTGGACGCGGTGCGGACAGTCCGCCGCCTGCTTCTTCGACTTGCCCATGAACGCCTGAGCATGGCCGATCACGACGACCAGCACAACGCATAGTATCCACAGAACGCGCATGGCTGTTGTCAACTGTTTCTGCAGGTGGACACCTCCAGGTGGACCTCTCGACGTTCAGGTAGCAAGCAGGTTACAGAGATACACGGCCTGCCTGTCTCGATATCCCGAGGCCAAGACGGCGGTGGCGGCACCACAATTGTTTCGTTGTGTTGGTACGAGCACGTCGAAACGACAACGAGCCTACGGAATGGTGTTGTTCCTCAATCAGACGATCAGCAACAGCTCAGCGAAGGAGATGCGACGACACATGGGAGCATCACCGCGATGCTGACGATGACGACGGCAACGACGACACTATGCACTTTCGATGTCATATGTTCCACCTTAAATATCGTCCTTGTTAGTCGATGCGCGTGAATAAGGGTTGAAGGGAATAGCCCTCCTAATCCCCTCATAGCCCACGCCCCGACCATCCCCTCCTAACGAGGGATGTCGTCCCCACCTATTTACACTTTCATCTGATTTACATTTTGCTCCGTATACGCTTTGGCTACGTTTTTGCTTGCGTCGCACTGTGTGTAGTGCACTTATTTGGTAGTAAGTCGTTCCGATATGTCAGCGGATGCCACCTTCCTAGCAGTACTTGTTCTGCTGCCTGCTAGATTCAAGGCAGCAGCAGCGTTGGTCTCCTTAGACTTGCTGCGGTTAATTATTGCGGTTGATATTGTTGCTGATTTTTTCATGTTGTCGTAGCTGCTGTATTTGGTTTTGACTAATTGTTGTTGTTGTCACTGGTTGTTGTCGTAACTGTCGTTGTCGTTTTGCTGCTAAATGGCTTGTTGTTGCATCTGCTGCTGCTGTTTTGTATGCTGTCATTTTTGTTGCTCTTATTTGTAATGCTGCTGTGGTTATTATTGTTACTGTTAAGTTTTATGTGGTTGTTGTTGTCGTCGATGTTCTGCTGTTCGTTTTCGTGATATTTTCGTGGCAATTGTTATTGTTGCGGGTGATGTCGTCGCTGTTATTGACTGGCGTTGCTGTTGTGGTTGTTGCTGTTATTGCTGTTGACGTTTCTACACAATTTTGGTAATCATTGGTTTCAACGCTTTGCAGGCCGCCAGCGAATCGCCTACAAGCAAGCAATAATAACCGGCATCATGATGGATTACATTCGGTGCCAGTTTGATCATGTCGTAGTAGCGTTTGCTACTTCTGCTACTGGCGTCGTACCATCCATTGCCACTGCCACGGTTTACGATTGATGGCGAGAACTTGGGCTGGGGGTTCGCTTTAAATTTATTGCGATATCGTGCACGGGTCCGGGCCGTCCAGAGCAGGAGCAGCAGCAGCAACAACAGCAGCAGTTCAGATGGTGAATGTTGTTTGCTTGCGTGCCGCAACATTAAGAGCTTGCACGTCTGACAGCCCCGTCGTTCTCCTTTTCCTTCATCAATCAAACAAGCAGCTAAACAGAATAATACGCTATCCGCGTAAAATTCAGCTGCCGTTCGCTACGGTTGATTATTAGTTAGCCAAAAATAGCAATCACTATCCACAACAACATCAATATCCTCAACAACAACAGTACCATCACGCCCGGCCATACTCGGGCTTCACATTATTATTATTATTATTATTATTATTATTATTATTATTATTATTATTATTATTATTATTATTATTATTATTATTATTATTATTATTATTATTATTATATTATTATTATTATTATTATTATTATTATTATTATGTGCAATATACATTTATTCAATTTCAAATCATTCACGGTCGGACCATGACATTTGGGTCCCTGCGAACGTGTGCACCATTACGGAGGGTCCAGTGTAGGGACCAGCCATTTCTGGAGGGTTCCTCGAACCGAGGCCGCATTGCCCCGTTGCACATCCAGCGACAGACGTTGTCTGAGGAAATCACTTGCTCGCTTATCTCCGCTGGCTAGAATTAGCCGCTTCCCGACCTTCTGTAGCAAACTGCGAGTAGACGGACCCGGCCCGCCAAGGGTCTCGAAGGCAAGTGGGTGAAACTCGTACGGGTAACCGATGTTCTGGTACTTTCTAACCTTGCCTGCCTCGGCGAGAGCCGATGCATGACCAGCCCGAGCCGCGCCAGCACTGACCATTGAAGAGGCTAATGAGTCAGTAACTGTCGCGTCCCAAACCAGCATGCATCCGCGCTCGAACGGAGTTAAGGTCAGACCGTCAGGTCTCTTTCCGCCCTCTCTGTCTAGTCCGACGGGCTCCAGGACGCACGGTAGACCACTGGATCGTAGAGCTCTGCTAAAGGTTTCGTTCAAGGCTTGGTGTCTTGCTCGCCTACCTGCGCTGACAATACAGGAGAACCCGTGGCGTCCATCTGGCTGGACGACGTCTCCGCAGACACAGGCATGAGTGTACACAAGGTCTGTTCCTAAACGAAGTCCGACCGCGATCCTTACCGACTCGTCATCTAACAGGGTCCCGATCTGAGCACAGGGTATGGCGTGGAGCCATGCGCCCGTCCCCTTGGAGGAGACGGCGCGCAGCCTGGCCTTATCGGCGTCCGTGGCGCATTCCGCAATGAGGTTTTCGACTCTTTGCTCATAAAGAATTGCTGCCCATTCTCTCTGGTGTCCAGCTTCGACGGGCTCGTGGCCGCACAGGGCAACTGCCTTGCGGTGGCTTGTGTCCAATCGGGCTTCTAAGTCCGTGAGAGCAACAGAATCCAGGAGGCTTCTTGCCTGTTGCATAGACCTATGGAGGAAGCTGTCTCCGATAAGACAGTCGCATCAGGTAGGCCACCCCAAAGAACGGGGCAGTAAAGCTTGTTGGCGTGCACCCGTGGATAGACTGAGGTTCAGCAACGCCTCCACTGTAGCTAGCATTATTATTATTATTATTATTATTATTATTATTATTATTATTATTATTTATTTGCCATAAATATCTAGTCTAGTAATGATAAAAATAATAGTATTTAATACATATTACTATTTTTATTCTTATTCAGCTTAGTGATCGGCTCGGTCACCAAACGAGAGTGAATGGAGCGGCCATCCCCGCTACCCAAGTGACGTATCGGGTGGAAGGGGGGGGGTCCGATCAATCCCACGGAGGGGGTGCTGGTTGCTGGTTGTAACGGACGATGGCCGTGAAACCGGCCGGTATCGTATCCACCTCTCTGGTTGCCGTGTGCTCACTGTATATATATACGCACACACTGCGCATGTTGCTGAATTTGGCTGCCAAGCAGGTTGCGGGTGGACGTACGGCGATCCGGGGGGCGAGTGGTCAGACAGATAGACTGATCTGCGTTTGTGACCCCCCCTCCCCCACGTGCCCCGCTCCACAAACAGGTGTACGGACGGTGTGTTGTCGGACTGTCGGCTTCGGTATCCCTAGCGCCTATCCGTTCGATGACGAAATCATATGGAACAAACAGTCCATTGACTTATAGCAGCAGCTGCTGCAGCAGCAGAAGCAACAGACGGATCGTAATCGTTGTAGCCACAAGCATGAGGCTACGGCTGGCGCTGGCACCGAAAACTCCGTTATGTTAGCCCGTGATGAATGAATGCAATGCGGCGCCCAGCAATGCGAGCGAGCGAACGAATGAACGGACAGACAGCTTTCATCGCCTTTGCTCATATCTCTGTACGTATTTTTGATGCAATGACGACGACGATAGCAGCAGCAGCAGCAAGAACAATAACAACAACAAAGGCAACAACAAAGAAAACAAAAGCAACAACGCAGACAACAAAAGCAAAAAAAAGCAACAACACAGACAACAAAAGCAACAAGAGCAATTGCAACAGCAATACATTGGCGTCCCATTTTTTCTACACGATTAATACAAGAGCCCTTTGCCGCCTCTTCTAGTGAATTCGCCTCAAAAATGACGCAACTGTCAAAGCTAATCAGGGTCTTCGTCTTTGCATGCATATATATATATATATATATATATATATATATAGGGACAGCGCAAGACGCAGTAAGATGAACGCAACGCAATTCTATATTCTTTGAGTGCTCGGGGCAACAAAACTACAGCTGGGTACTGCAGTTACAATTAAGTGTTGCAAGTACAATTAAGTGCTGTCAGGCGTACACGGTAACTACGCGGTTGACCTCTTCTCGTTCCGTTTTCCCTCCCGTTCTGCTCATGTTCCGGTCGCTCTCCGTATTCTCTTTCTCACTCTCTCTCCGTTTGCGTTTCCTCTCACGTTATCTCTCTCTCTCTCTCTCCCGGTTGTTCTCTTGGTGTGTATCTTCGTTGTATGAATGTGAGAACAGTGAAATGTCGTAAGCCAACGTGTCGGTCAACGGTCGTGACAAATGGCGACTAAACAACAAAGTTGAATGAGCTGAACACGAGTTCGTCGATTTCATAGTGAGGCCGAGCAATGGTGAATCGCATCACTTTTGCGAGTGACGAGTTTTGAGAGAGTCACTTTTGCGATAACCGTTGCTGCCAGCCATATAACAACGGTCGTGTAGCCACTAACTCGTCTCTGCTGCTACTACTGTTCAAGGCGTTCGTAGTTGAGACCGTCATTGAGGTTCAATTTACGGGTTCAATGTGCATTGACTTGGCGTCAAATCGATGCAGAATTCATTGCTTTGCGTTCGTTCGTTTGCTCGTACTGTACTTCGTAATAATAATGATTATTATTATACACTAAGTCTTTTGGTTCAAGTGTAAATGATATACCGGTTTTCCTAAGAGACCTTATAATCGCACTGTTTAATTCAGCATGTCTGGACGATTTAACGGCGCTCTTCGGGCAACTCAGTGGGATGATTATTATTATTATTATTAAAACGGTAAAAATATTTCCTGTGATCGTGATATGTGGATGGACGGTTTCAACAAACACGCGGGTCCTATTTGGCGTAGAGTGCCAAAGGTACCCGTTCCGTCGGTCGCCTGGCAGCGTTGCACTCCGGAAGATTATCGCCTTCACTGCTTCTACCTTAGTAGAAGCCGCAGCAGAAGCGGACATGCTGTGATATCTAGAGTCTCTTTTTTTAATAGACTTTGTAGCAGCAAGGGCGCTGACTGGTAGCAGTATGGTTTATCACCTATTGAGCATCGCTTAAAAAAATTCGATCACGAACAGGGATCAAACTCGCAACACCCCGATAGATGACAACTATGACTAGCACCAGCTCCCTAGGCTACGCCGTCACTGCATATATATATATATATATATATATATATTTCTGGATAAAAATGTCCCACGATGAAAACAAAACGCCAGCGTTCGATCGAAAACGTGATAGTGCCCATTTTTATTTACGGAGGTGCAATTTTGACGGTGACAGAATCCAAACGAAGCCGCACGACAATAACTGATTGGTACGTGACTAAATGCCTATAAATCCTTTCTGCTGGAGACCTCGGGGGATCTCCGGCGATAGTTTTTCAACGCAACAAAGCTTACTATGCTCATTCGACGCTGGACGTTCTCAATGACGTGAGGATCAAGGTAGTGCAGCCAAGTTCCTGTTCATCTGTCTTGGCTTTGTGTTACTTTTCTGTTGGGAAGAAAAATCTGGGCAGAAACGCTCTGCAGCAAGATGCCAATATTGCTACAACAATAAAAAAAAACGTGAGCACAGGGTATTTGAAAGCCTATTGTGATACGTGGATTTCACGCCTTAGAATGCGTATCAATATCGGTGGCGTACAAACGAACAAGTACAGTAAGATGTTGCCCTTTATGTGTATCAATTAGACGTTCTGTACCAGTTGTCAATGAGAACACGACCGGTCTCCCTATTGCATCGTTTCCTTTTGTTGTAATTTTCTTAAAGCCGTTCTGGGAAAATTTTAGTTTAGCAAGAACCAGTACAGAGTGACCGTTGTTAGCGTTAACGAGCATGTAGAGATTTTTAGCTAGTCGAGTCCTGTATTTATTTTCCAGTTGACACTTTATTCCTCAAACATGTTTTCATATACCTTAACCTTAAACATCATAATCACTGTGGCGTACTTTTTAAAAACTTTTTTCTTGTTGGGAAAAGTACATTTTGCTACGTCTGTGTGCTTCGGGGTTTTGATTACCGAGGAACACCAACGTTTGCGTTGCAACGATATTGTTTCTGTGCTCTGACGTGCCGAGGCTATTTGTCCTGGTCATTTGCAAGAGCGAAAATAAAAAGTCTGGTCCTCTACAGTTTCGGCTATGTGTGTTGCACTAATGCTGATACGGCTGCCCCTTTGCACAGACCGATCGGTCGCCATCAATCCTTCCTAGAAGGCCGGAGCAACGCTCAATCAACAGACCAGCTTATTGTCAGTCAACAGACCAGCTTATTGTCAATCAACAGACCAGGCTCAATAGAAGGGGAATCAACCTGCCATGAATATTTACATGGTTTGACCTTATCGCTGCTATTATAGCCAATAGAAACCCGTGTTACTTTTTTGAAGTTTTTATTCGTGATTATTTGTCCGTTCTAGCTAATTTTTTTTTCTGTAACGGCAGTAGTGCATGGATTCGAGGTAGCAGTTGGAGCAATGGCGAAAGAAGTAGTGGCGGCGTGATCTTGTTAGACGCAATACTTTACAGGCTTTTGGCTCAATTGCAGCAGGTTCGGTCCCCGCCCTCCTTCCTGTCCATATGCTGCAGGAATCTGTTTCCTGTGTTCGAACATGTCAGGAGTGGAGTGCATGTGCAACGACGCATGATGAAAAGATGAACACGTAAACAAAACGATGCTACACTTTGATAGGAGGGGGGGACACTTAGGCTATATGGTTGGTGGTTCCGTTCTATCAGAAGGATTTGTTTTTCAAAACAAGAACAAAAATGGTATACATACAAATGCAAAATCTTCCCGAACAAAGCTGGACAAGCTTTGCCAAAAGGAGGGAAAAGCCCCATTGAAGCTTGAAGAGTCGAAAATAGCTTGAAAAGTTCACCACGTCTAAAGGCAGAATTTGAAACTCTCGTTGATTCTCTGGCCCTCTGCTGCATGAAATACTACTACTACTACGACTACTTTCCTTGAAGAGAAGCAGTTCCGGGGCGTCGCACACCGACACCCACACCGGGCGACAGGGAGATTTCGACCGTTTCGTTGGTTGGAAAGGATTACTTAGTTAGTTCGGTAGCAGCGATGGAAAGTAGCGTGCCATTTGCGTAGGAGAGCAGTAGTACGAGGAGTCCAGTCGGCGGCGGCGAGGGTGGCGATCTATACGGTGTCTGTCGATTTCGATCTGAAGGGAGTAACGAAGGGCGGCGGCGCAGGCGGTGCCGGCGGGCCGTGGGAGTCGTTCGAAGAAGACGGCACGGCGTGCGCTTGCTTGGCTGCGTGCCGACGACGCGGCAAACGACGACCGTGACAGTTCATGACATTGGTCGCGTCGATGACGTCGATGATGATGATGATGACGACGACGACGACAGGTGTGTGACGATTCACACACTGGAATGGTGGGCGTCGCAATTTGCACGACGAGCTGCACCCACGGCGGCAGCGCAGCAGCAGCAACGACGCTGACTGCGACGGTCACGTCGATAGCCCAGCTTCTACCCCAGCGATCACAGATGGATCACGGAGCCACTGGGACAGCCCGACGCCGCTTAACGCTACCGCTATGGATCTGTATGTGTCGAACTAGCTATTTCTCTCCTTCTCTCTCCCTCCCTCTCTCCCTGCCTTCGGCTGTCTGTCTGTCTCTACCTCCCGCTACCGTTAGTCTACTTGGTGTAACAGGAAAAACGTGAAATTGAGACAATAATTTTAGTAGCAGCTGCAACAGTAGTGCTTGTAGCTGTGTAGTAGTCATGAGCAATGGTAAGCGTAAGGGCAGTGCTCCCGCGCCATCATCACGATGGCGGCCGCCGTCCGCGCAACGCCTTGCGGCTGGGGTGCGCGAATATCCCCCCTCCCCCCCTCCCCCGCCCCCCGAGGTTTAGACCTTCTTGGCCCTGGCGGCGTAAACTGAGGACGGCGTCAACAATGATCAGCATCATAATCATCATCATCATCATCACAATTACGGCTATCGTCTCGCCAACAGCTGTAGCAACGGCTGTCCACTCTCATAACGGTTGTTGTTGTTGGTGGTGGTTGTTGCTGATACGGCCGCTGCCGTTAGCGATGGAGATGACGATGATGATGATGATTTGTGCTGATGTTGACGAATAGAGTAGATGGGGAGTCGGTAGCAGCAGCAAAGACTGTAACGGTTGCGGTGACAGCAACAACAATGCCAGCAACAACAAGAACCACAACAACCACAGCAACAACAATAACAGCACAACGACAAAAACAACAACAATAACAACCGCAACAACAGCAACAACAACAACAATTACAACCGCAACAACAACAACAACAACAATACAACAGCAGAAGCAATTACAACAACAGCAACAACAACATTGGCAGCAGCAGCTAAGGTGGCGCACGATACGGATGGTGCGCGGGGAAAGCAGGCGCGCGCCATGGAGCGCGAATAATAACCAACTGACAGACAGACAGACAAGCGAGCGAGCGGGCGAGCGAAGTAACCGTTACGTAACGGTTGCCGTCGTCCGGAACCCAAAGACGATGACGATGCCGATAACGGTTTTGTAACTCGCCGCGGGTGGCGCTACGAACAAATGTTCGTGATGATGGTTATGATGATCATGTTGACGTTGGCGATGATGGTGATGATGATGATGGTGTTGACGCTGACGATGCTGCTGCTGGTGCTACTGATGATGATGATGATGATTATTATGATCGTCTGTCGTGTCGTCTGTTACGGCAGTCGATAGCAGATTGGTCGGTGGCCCGACCCGGGTTGGGTTGCAGCCGTTCATCTGCGGCGGCTGATGTGCGGTCGCGCTCACTTGTCGAGCAGTTGAAAAAATGTAACGGTCGTTGGGGTAATAGCTTTAGTAAGAGTGGGCGTACAAGCAGTACTCGCAGTAGTAGTAGAAGTAGTAGTAGTAGTAGTAGTGGAAGTAGTAACTCCGATTGGTGGAAAATATATTGAAAAGAAAAAGACCTAAGATGACAACAAGCTGAATGGAAGAAAAGCGACAAAGAGATGAAACGCCGGCCGAAATCTAACATTAGAAGGGAACAATTATAAAGGGAGCGCATAGAAGAACCTCCATTTTCGGCGAAGTAAAACGAACGAGTAGTTCCGATTAAATGGTTGTAACATATATTTATAGCAGTGGCTGTAGGAGTGAAGCAGTGTATTAGCAGTGATAACAGGATTGGGGGTACTAGAAGTAGCACAACTTGTAGTAAAGGGTGATGAAAAGGGGAGGGGGGGGCGAGGCTTGGGGTTGTTATCGTAGTAGTAGTAGTAGTGGTAGCAGTTGAAGTACCTGATTTCAGTGATGTAAAACGAAAGTGTACCGCTGGAATATGGTTATATGAATAAAACCCTAATATTAAAAAAAAAGTTGAAGTACCTGGAGCAAAGGCAACAGCGCCAGTAAAGAGGTAGGCTGAGCTGATAATAAGGCAGTAAGTAGTAGCGCAGGCTTTGTGGTCGAAATGAACGCTCGCGACTGCCTGCGAACGAATGCTGTGTGCCGCAACGTCAACAAACAATCCTGTGCCGATGGACAACGATGACCGCAGAGGCGGCGATGATGGCAACGAAGAGAATTGGGATGATGGTGGCCACGAAGGGAATCATGGTGATGATGATAATGATGATGGCGACGGGGGGAATTACAGGTATGATGATGGTGATGTCGTTGTTGGAAATGAGACAGTGGGACTGACTTCATAGGGATAGGTGCGAATAATTCTTATGACGATGGAGGAAATGACGCTGATGAAGGTCGAAATAATGATTATGATGTTGGGGATGATGATAGTAGTAGTAGAAGTAGAAATGATGATGATGATGATTATTATTAATATTATTATTATTATTATTATTATTGTAAAGTTGATTGTTATGAAAGGAAGAATGATAATAATGCTTCACGACAACCAAAATAGAACGAGACAAAGTAAACTGTTTGCCCTCGGGCAGCAGCAGCAGCACATTGAGCTGCCTGTTGTTGCTGCACCTAATCCAGTTCAGCTGAATGAATGCCAGTGAGCGTTACGCTAGAAAGTCCGTCAGTCTGTTGCCATTATCATTGCGTTACCCCCAGGTGGCGGCCGGCCGGGGGTGCTGATGTGCCGCAACGGTCATAGCGACAATACTTGGTGTGAACGGACGAATAGGCAAGAAGCGCACCGCGCTGCGTAATCGTCACAACAACAACAGCAGCAGCAACTGCAGTGTTGATGGCTGTAGCGCTGATGATTGTAATGGTAGTTATTGCTGTTGTTGTTGATGTGGTGTTATTGTTGTTGTGGTAGTAAGCTTCGGATTGCGCCCAAGCCAGCTCATGCTATAACTACTATTACTTGTACAATGATTATTGTACAATTATGGCTACAACTTCTAATTACTAGTGCTAGTTCCCGTACTAGTTCTAGTACTAGCGGTAAGTACCTACGAGTACTACGTACTAACAGCACGTCGACGAGACTTGGATTATTCAATCAATTAGAGTTACACTAATGACTGCAAGCCCGGGTGCTAGCCTTCTACCCGCTAAGGTACGTGGTGACCCGTTCGTAGTAGTAGTAGTAGTAGATCGAAGTTTGTCAGTTGATTTGATCAGAATAGGGATAAGCTAGCTAGGTAGCAAATGTAGCAGACTGGATACAAACAGTGCAGCAACAACATCAAGAACAAAAAGAATGACAACAACACAACAACAACAACAACAACAAATCATTGTGTGTGATTTGCATGCACGATTGTGGTAAGATCATGGCGTCTATGGTGGCGACGGCTGTAGTTGGGCTTGCAGGCAGGTGGACGCGCGCGCAGTGTGTGTCGTTCTTGTGACAGATCTTCCGAGAGAAGAGTAGCGTTCTTCTTGAGCGGCAATCATCCCCGCTTGTTCCTGTAGCCTGGGTTTCACCCGTTTCGCGGCTAAAGCTTATCTGACGTCTAAAAAAAGCTTTACGCGTTCAGCTATATGTGCAACAGTGTATCATCTGGAACGGCGGAAACGGAACGAGCTATGATGACAGTGACAGCAACGACAACAAAGCACAAGATAAAACGCGATAGAAGAATGCCATCAGTAGTAGCAGCAGCAGCAGCAACAACAGCAAGAACACACGTTTATCTGCCTTTTGTGCAGCTTCGGCAATACCGTACGTGCACAACTTTATTAAGATTACAACCAGCTAGCTGTGGCAACAACGACTTTAGCAGACTTTTGAAGCAGCAGCGGCCGCAGTAGCTTGCTTTTACCTCGTTGGCATGTTACAAGCCTTTTTACCTCTCTGTCTCTCTCTCTATCTCCCTCTATATCCTTGTCCCTGTCTAGTTTGCTCATACACCATCCATAGCTTCGTCTGGTATCACAGCGTATTTACATTGATTTGTACATATCAGCGATATCACTAGCTGATTTGAGGCAAAGAGACACCTTGCCATCTCGCGTGGCAAGAAGTCAACGAAAGTGGTGGTGCGTCTCCACAGCTTCGTCACCACCTACCATCCGTGGGATTCGGCCTTGTGCTTCTTGATGTATACGGGCACGGGCACCTCGACGGGTTTCTTGACGATGATCTCCTTAAAGACGGGCACCTTTACGGGCACGGACACTGGCTGTGGCACGTGTATGACCTTGTGAACGGGAACCGGCACGTATTTCGGTACCTTGACTGGTACAGGAATATGCTTTGTCACCCGCACGGGAACCTGATTTGTACACAGGCACCGGCACGTGCTTGACGACGGGCACTGCAACCGGCACGTGAACGTGATGCGGTACGGGCACTGGCTTGGGCACTTTCACTACTTTAGGAACGTGAACGATCTTTGGTATCTTCTTGATGACGGGCACCTTCACCGGCACCGGAACGGACTTGGGCACGTGGACGATGTGAGGCACCGGCACAAACTTATGCACAGGGTAGGGCTTCGGAACAGGAATGGGCTTGGGTACGGGCACGATTTTGTGAACGTACTTGACCACCTCGTGCACGTGGCCATGGCTGTGGCCTGCGCGCACGAGCACGCAGGCGACAGTGGCCCATAGCACAAGAACGGGCAGGGTAACGACGATCGGCACAAACGACCTCATCTGTTTCGTTAGGGCGGAGAGTTTCCTCGTTCGCTCGGGTAGGGCAGGTCGGTTCTTCTATAGTCTTCAATTTCTCTTAGGATTGGGCGGGTCGGCAAGCACGTCGGCTCCACCGGGTTCGTAGGAGAGTTCGGGTTACGTATAAGCGATGGATGGGGATTGATTGGGATGGGCCAGTAAGTGTCTCTGCCAAGCGCGCGCAGTACACAGAGTTTAGCTAGCCGCAGATGGGACTGCCTTAGGCCAGCTCATCGGCCGCTCAAACAACGACTTAGACGCGCTAACTCACAGCACGTAACGACGCGGAAAGCAAGCGCGAGAAGCGACGAAGTTACGCCACCGTAACTAAGGGCTCGGGTTGACCACCTACATACATAGACCTACCTTGTTTGACCTATTCGTTTGCGTTCTCTTTCGGCGTCATCGCCAAATGATTGTCGTCGACTAAGCTGCTCCAGGGTGCTGCGTTCGCATATATAGTCTTCGCTTAACGCTTCCTCTCACTGGTGCTGTAACTACGACAACGACAGCCTGTCTCCAGCGCTCTGGAGGGCTTCTTCTCCTGCCGCCGCCGCTGCTGCTGCTGCCGGGCACGGGGTCATCGTTGTTGGTTGCGGCGTCAGCGGCAGCGACGGCCACAGCCACGGCAAGATTGGCTGTAGTGGTGGTGGTGGTGATGGCGGTAGTGATGGTGATGGCGTAGCTCTCGGCTCGGCTACCACAATGATACCACAACAACCAAGCCACAAACTGGGATGGACGGCAATACGTTCGATGGAACCCTACCCTGTTGGCGTCAATGGCGAGCACACAAACACAATAGCAGTCAGTTGTGGTTATTGTTGTTGTCGTCGTCGTCGTCGCTGTTGTTGTTGTTGTTGCTGCTTCTTCTCCAACTGCTGCTCCTACTGTTGTTGTTGCTGCTGCTGCTGCCCACGTTAGCTGACGCGGGGGCAGGATAAGCCACAACGGTTGCAGAGGGGGCATTGTTGCAGCCACGGATACCGCATCAGCAGCGTAGTGGTGGTCAGCTGTTGCCTCCCCCTTTTCCTCTACCCCCCATTTCCCCTATTCCCCCTCTCTGTCCGCCCTTCCACACAGAACGCATGCTAGATCCCTGCAACGGGAGCCAGCCTTTATAGGAGGAATAACAAAAGCAACAACAACACCAACAAAAACAACACCAACAGCAACAACAGCAACAGCAACAATAACAACAATCGCATCAGCAACGGTCGAAGTTGCAGTTGTAGTAGCCCGATCGGTCGACGGACCGAACGACGGACCGACGAAAGACACTCGGCTATAACGGCCAACAACCTTTCTCTGTTCGGTTCAGTGGGGTTGCGGGGTGCCGGGGTGCCGGAGTGGGGAAGCGAGCTGAGATGGAACAGTGAGTGGCCACTTCTTGACCGTCGCGTTGACCGACCACTGCTGGCCAGTCAGTCGTGCTAGCGGTGGTGTAACAGGTGGCGATAATGGTGGTGGCTGTGGTAAAGCACCATCATCGGTGAGTGACCAGCACCTATCTTTCTGTCCGTTGTCTAGCTAGCTTGTCTAGCTTGTTATACGTGTCCTTCGCTGGTAAACCGCCGCTGCCGCTGCTGCTGCTGCTGTTGTCACTGACACTGCTGGTGTTCTAACACATGCTCTGCTATAGTTAGGTATCAACTACATACGACCATATAGTTGTTGTGCTGTACACTAATATTGACAAATTGAGAAAATTCCTCGTTGGAAGGGCGCAGTCTTTGCGGCGCGTTGAAACGTTTTTAAACGGCGTCATTTGCGCTGTTGTATATGTATATATATATATATATATATATATATATAATATATATAAATGTATTACTTATAAAGCACAATACAGCACCGTCTGCAACACGTCTGCTATGCGTTCGTAACATCATTGGCAATAGGCACTGAATGCAGCATCAAAGGGTTTCCTCTGCTACGCCTGGGACTCAAAATGCAATTTTTTTACAATTTTGGCCAAAAATGTGAAGATCACATTTATAAGTGGGTATATCCCCGGGCTTCCGCCGTCATGTGGTTGCAGACGGTAAGAATGGCGGCTTAGATGGCCTAAAATGGTGCCGGAGTATACGTAAGGTTGCTAAACCTAAGCGTCTCGTCACCGATTTAAACAATTTTCTGTGAAAAAGAACATTTACACTGCAGCAAATTTCAATTGCTTTTATTGAACCGCTCTTGTATTGATGGTATAATACCATTTACAACAAGTACACAAATTATTTTGATTGCACAAATTTGCTTGACAACAATTATAGGTCTTATTCGTTCAATTGCTTCACATGTCTTCATGGATCACTTTAGCTATTGGTAGTCTGAGTTGGAGGCCAATTGACAAACACTGCCCGACTTGACAAGCAAATACATGCGTTGACGCTTTTAAAGCATATACATGCGTTTACGCTTTTAAAGCATATACATGCGTATACGCTTTAAAAATGTTTTACTATTATAAGATACCCGAGAAATTCATTCCAACCTGTAAGTAAAGCATTTTTTAAATTGCTTTAAAACACCCTACGTCTGTTTAGAGAAGACAAATCTAGAACACAACAGGATGAAGCAAAACGACAAGCATGCAGGTTATGACGATTGCTTACGCCGGTTGATGTTGTTGTTGTTGTCGTTCGCGTTTCGCGGCGCTAAGATTTAAATCCAAAGACGGCATTGATTTGAGAACTGACTGGGGGGGGCGGGGGGGGGGGGGGGGCAACGTCGCAACTGCACAGTACGCGTGGCGCACATATTTGTGTCTACAACCCCTCGATGGTTTCCACCACTCGTTCTCCTGCGTTTTTCGACAACCATGGGGGGGGAGAGGGAGCTTTAGGCTTTCGTCTTTATCGTCGTCGGTGTCGACGCTTCAACGACGTACGCCACACTTTGGCTATATATCTGATTGACAATCGTCATCTGTACTCGCCTGTCTCAATCTTTCTCTATCAATGTCTGTCTATCTGCTAGCCCACCTGATTGACTGACTGACTGTCGCTCTGTGTGAATGTCTGCGTTTGATGCAACACTATATAACAACATAGTGTAAGTAGTAGTAGTAGTAGTAGTAGTAATAGTATTAGCAGAACCAACAACAACAACGACAGCAACAACAACTAGCCATGATACTTTACCATCATCATCAGTAGTCCTCATCTCGCTGTCATCATGCCACCATCAGCATCATCACCTTCATCGCCCTTGGCTTGGTTTGCTAACAGAGGTCGCAGCGGTAGGACTGGAGCCGCAATACCTGATCATAGGCATTAGGATCATCAGGATCAAGCATCACCCATCACTATTATCACGACTACCACCACCACCACATTTATCATCTCCACTATGACAGTTATGAGTCAACAACACCATGCCTGGCTCGGCCAAAAGTTTCGACATCAGCAGCAGCAACAGTAACAACAGCAGCCAGAATGACGACACAACAACAACCTATTCAATTGCCAAAAAGAAGACAAATCTGTTGCCAGATCTTACTCTCTCTTTCTCTCTCGCTCTCTCGCTGTCTCTCTCTATATATATATATATCTTGCTGTCCATCATTTTCGTTATGGTACTTTATTTGTATTTCGGTCTGCCTATGCATCTGTCTGTCAGCTTGCATTGTTTTGTGTCAAAACTGTGCTCAGCAAAGCGAGAGTGAGGGGGGAAAAAATGTTGCTTGTATTGCTGTTATATAGATTGCGGCTCGCTCGTCTGGTAGCGCTGTTGTTGTTGTTGCTATTGTTGTTGTTGCTGTAGTTGTTGTTGTTGCTGTAGTTGTTGTTGTTGCTGCTGTTGTTACTGTTGTTGTTACTGTTGTTGTTATTGTCCTTAATGCTGGTGCAGTAGCCGCTACCACTGCTAATGTTACGACAAGCTCTCGTCAACATTGCTGTTGTTGTTGTTGTTGTTGTTGGTATCGATGTTGTTGTTTACACGCTATCAGAAGCGAGTAGGAGAAGAAGACGACGACAAACGAGAAGAATGTAAGATTATGATGGCGACGATGATGATTGAATGGGTATATTTAGAGCTGATTGATTGATTGAACGCTGCCTGACTCATCAAGTGAGCCGTGATGGACGAATGTTCTAACGAAGAGAAATGTTGTGAGCAGCATCAACAGCGACAACAACAACAACAACAACAACGACGACGACGATTACTACACATACAGTGATAATCGTTGAAGGAACAGCAGTAAATGTCAAAACAACAGTGACAACAATAGTTAGGACATCCCCGACGACGTTGATAAAAGCAGCAACAACAACATCATCAACAACGACAGCCACCACCACAACAGCCACCACCACCACAACAACAACAACAATAGTATAAAACGAAGGAATAAATGCAGGAGATACAATATTTATTTCACTCAAATAGAGTATGTACAAAATAGTTCATGCTATTATTAAACATAAATACTTGTTGTTTTGCGGTTCCACCGAGAAAGGAAGTGTAAAGGTCTTTGTTGCAGTGCCGGAGATACAGGAAACATCAATCTCCTGGCTGTCACAAAAGCGTGTTGAGCGTCTTTGAGCTAGATGTCTCTCGTTTCGTCCGTTGTGTGAGCGCCTCAAACAGAAAAGCAATACAAGTGAGCATTAAGTGCTTCTGGGTGGCGGTCAACACACCGTGTAGGAGTTACACAACTGTTAGGTATTGTACTTTTAGCAGGGGCAGACGCTGCTAATATCTGTCTGTGGGCCTGTGCCGTAACTCATAACTTACACTAAACTAAACACTAACCTAATTTTATCCCGACATGACGGGATGTCCCTAACAGCCTTTGAGGGTGGGTGGACACTCGTTTTGGACGCTACCGTGACTGACTCTTTAGCAACTTCAATGATCAGTCACGGCGCTGCTGCCCAGGCTGGGTATGCTGCTTCGCAGGCGGAGAGAAATACGTGTCGAAACATGCATTTATCAGAGACTATCTGGATTTTCGACCTCTTGCCTTTAAGACAATAGGGGACCAAGGTAAAATTACTAAAGGAGTTGTTACAAAGGTATGCAAGTGTCTCAGATAAAGCACGGAAGACCTACGCGCAGGTAATTTTTTTCGGCAAAGGCTGTCATTGGACATACAACGTGGTAACGCCACGGCGGTGCCTGGAACGTTGTCCAGGTGGTCAATACCAGGCTTGAACCTAGGGCTGATGTAGTCTGTCGTCACGTTTACTGGGGAAAATTGTTTACACCCCATTGTGGGTGGATCAATAACTATATCTATATCTATACTACTATATATATATATATATCATTTAGCAGCGAATTTGTGGCTAACAGCGACATCGGCAAAAACAAGTTACAGCGGAACTAAACTAGCACTTAAAGCAGTATGAGATATTTATATATATCCTAGGAAAGAGCCTAGTGTGTACTACGGTGAGTGGGCTGATATCGTTTTACGTATCGTATATAGTGTTGATCCTATTACTCGGATATCTTGTTTTCATGATATTTCAGCATTCTCGATCGGCATTGGTTCACTCTAAACATTTTATTTCGAATCACGGCCCTACGCTACCCCTGTTATAACATTGACGGGTATGCGCAAATACATTTACTCACTGCCCGACGACGAAGACAAAAAGATATTTCGGTCATAGCCCGAATTAATCTTAGCTAACGAAGTTTCCTTAACAGATGCTGATCATTTAATAATCTACTAGCTTCAGTGCCCAGCCTATTCCCGGACAATGAGTCTGTCATTGCGAAGGCGTGTTTCTGCGCGCGGCTGTTAACCGAGCTGATCCGCTGAGCTCTTCTTCATGGGCACTGCATTTTCGAGATAAGAAAGAATGCTCGAGATTTTGATTTGACGATTTGGTCACGACGGTTGTTACGGCATCTTCTATACGCTCGTCTAGATCGATTAGCCATCGTCGTGTTATTTATGTGCTTAGCTTATCGACACGTGGAACAACACACTCCAAATACACGGCTGAAACGTTCGACAGTAAAAGGGTCTGGGATTGCCCGCAGTAGCTTAATGATCCATGTTGGACGAGGCAGCGGCGTCATAGCCTTTAAATCTCTGAATGGAATTTTTGAGCGTAATGTAGTCGCCACACAGTTATTGCTTGTAGCGTTGACACTGGTGATAAAAATGTTGTTGTTGTTGTTGTTGTTGGTTATTGTTGTAACCAACACAAGACCAATAATGAGTTAGGCTTATGCTGTGGGCTTAGTAATATTGCTTTCTTTAGATATGCACCAATTATTTCTACCAGCCTACTACTATGTTCTAGTAGTAGGGGTTCCTTTTATTAGATATGTTTTTTTAAATATTATAGTTATAGTTACTTGCTGCGACCACCACCATGTTGCCGTAATTACGATAAGCTGTCATCGTGGCGAACAGACCAGCTAGCAAGCTACTATGGCGTATACCTAGTGTCGCAACACCACTATTCAGGCACACTGTAGACGTATCGATGTTGTTGTAGTTGAGATTGTTGCCGTTGCTTTCGTTGTTGTGTTTATTGTTGCTTTTAATATTGCTGTTGTTGTTATTGTCGTTGCTGATACTGACATGTTGGTGACAACGTTCTCTGTCAGCCACCTATCATCTCACTCAATTAGCAACAGCAACAGAAGTAGCTGTAGTAATACTGGTTTAAGCCGCGTGGCCACTCTGTGCCACCGCGTGACTGTCGTGGTTGCCTATGGCGTTGTCGTCATAGAGTAGCGCGGCCAAGCTCATCAGCAATTATCAACCTGTCATCAACGGAGCTCAACGTCATTAAGTTGCTGCGTTCAGACGCATGGCTTGAGCTCGGATATATATATATATATATATATATATATAATGATTTTTGTTCAGCACCTTTAAAGTGCACTAGATGATACAATGCGTCATCTTGCTTTTCTTGCAGGGCAACCTGCATATCGCCATACGGCGCTATGTGAGCGTTCGTGTGTACACGTGTATGTCTGTATATGTCGATGGCTGCTGCTAATTGTTGTTAAATGGCGCGATTATTATTATTATTATTATTATTATTATCTTAGGCAAGAATGACCGCTCGCATATTACTTGAGCAACCGTCCTTCGTCTGCCATACTGCTATTGTCTCTGAAACGTTCATTGCCATTGCCGCTGTGGTTGTTGTTGTGTTCGTTGTTGTTGTTGTTGTTGTGTTGTTGTTGTTGTTGTTGTTGTTGCTATCGCTTTTGGTCGCCGTTGGGGTTGCTGTGCGCTCATCAGTTGCTGTGGCCAGACGACGACATGGCGGCGTAGCGATGACAAACCATATCAGACGGATCAGGCGGCGCGCACTTTCATTTGCATACAGTGGTCACCGTCGGGCCGTAGTGGTCATTGCTTATCATAGAATATCATGCTGACGACGACAATAACAACAACAACAACAATAGCAATAGCGGCAACAACAATAACGATCATGATACGGCCAGCATCGCGTATATGTAGAGCATATCTGTCTGCTGATCTAAGACTTCTAGCCTTCGTCGTCGCTGTCGTTGTTGTTGTTGTTGTTGTTGCTGCTGTTGTTATTGTTCTTGTTGTGGTTGTTGTGGTGGTTGTTGTTGCTGCTGTTGTTATTGTTCTTGTTGTGGTTGTTGTTGTTGCTGTTGTTGTTGCTATGTTGCACTTGACTTTGCTTGTTGTTGTTATTGTTGTTATTGTCGGTTGTTTTGTTGTTGTTGTTATTGTTGTTATTGTCGGTTGTTTTGTTGTTTTTGACATTGTTGTTATCGCTGTTACCATGTTGTTGTGGCAATGCCGCATGTAGCGGCTACACTACTCGTAATAGCGCTAGGTGTAGTAAGCGCAGCAGCAGCCGTAGCAACAACGGCGAACAGCAAACAATAGCAGCTTCATTTGGCGTGACGCGTTGCTTGGTGTGCTGTCGGTCGTTTAGTCAACGGCTAAACCTACCTATTGCCCTACCTACACACTTGCATAGGGCGGCCCGTCAAGGCATTGGCCTGTGACCGTTGTTACGTTGATTCGGACTAACGGTCGAACCAGCGGCAGCAGCAACAACAACAACAACAATGGACGCGCTGCTGTGCAACGGCTCAACGTGACGTGTTAACGGTTGTTCGATCCGATGGTGCGGAAGGCTAACAGTGTTGCTGCTGCTTGCTGCTCGTATCGTCTCGACAGATGGCCGCCGGCTCGTCGAAGTCTTCTAGCTGAAGACTAGCTAGGACTAAGTGACCGTTTGTCGGCCGAGGTAGTTGGTAGCCAGACACCCGCTCTTACTGACAAAAAAACAAAGATAAAAACACACAAATAACAGCAACAACAACAACAACAGGACTAACAACAAGAACCACAAGAGCAACAACAACAACAGGACTAACAACAAGAACCACAAGAGCAACAACAACAACAACAACAACCACAACAACAACAACCACAAAACGATGCGTGAATGAAGGCAAGGCGTTAACAGAGCGGCGCCGACACAGACTCACTTAGCGGGGCGTCAGCAAAATAAGATAAAACGGTAGTTTGTCTCCGTTTGTGGAGTTGGCGCGCGGGGGAAGGCTAAAACCGGACTTCTGTTTATTTGTTTGCTGCCTTTAGCCAGGAAATAAGCTACGGAGGAAGGAAGAGCACGACACTAAGAAACATTCAAATAAATCCGCCCATTTACAACAGCCGGCTGCAGTTAGTGGCTGGCGGTTGCGGTGATTTTCTTGACTGTTTATGTCAGGAATAAGCGACGAGTGCAGACGTGGGTGTGCAAACGCATAAAATTAATGCCTTTATTCCTGTGGCGGTGATGATACTTGCTGCTGCTTCTGTTGTTGTGGTTAATGTCGTTATCTACAGAAAAAAGCTAGTGCTGCCGATGTAAAGGTTCGTTTCTGTTTTACGTATACGAATTTTACGGAACATGTTCATCGATTGATACATGGACACGTGCAGCATACAGCTTGTCGGTGTTTTTCTCACTTCTCGCTGGGTCATTTTGGACGTCTTCATGTGCCTCTCGTTTGATGTTGCCCGATTAGTTCCAATCAGACTTCTAGTCGACAAATTACAGTAAAATAGAGTACATGTTGATGACTTAATGATACTTATATCCATCTATGAGCAAAACCCCCGAGCGGAGAAGGGGAAGCCTCTGAGCCAGACAGACCCTGGGGAAAAGGTCTCCTCGTGGCTTGATTCTATCAGGCGGCTGGCCGTGCCATGCACCGACACCAGTGAGTGGTGACCGCTGTGTGCAAGCGCAGACATTTGTTAGACCTACACGCTTTAGAAATTAGCAAAAAATATGGCATTTTGTTCACGCTGCCTTTTGGCTATTCTTTCATTGTGTGCGCGTTCACGCAACGCGTAAATCATGTTATACATTCGTCATCCGCCGCCCCACAATCTACTTAAGTGTTGATAGGTGTTTTCAAAAGTACCTGTATATATATATATATATATATATATATATATATATATATTATGTCTTTTTTGAACACGGCAGTTGTTGCAGCCGTCTATCTGCACACGCTAAAGCATTGACGACACTACCCCGACTCTTCTCTACCACTATCTAAATGGTCCATTTGCCGCTCTGGTTCTCTTCTTTCTTGTTTAGTATGCTTATGTAACAAAAAATATGGCACTATTATGACTGTTAGATTGTAACATGTGGTTTCATATATATATATATATATATATATATATACATACATATATATATATTTTTGTTTTGTTTTGTTTCAGTTTTAAATATATATATATATATATATATATATATATATATATATATATATGGTTCAAGGATTGTAAGTTAGCCTACAGTCCTTGACAAAAACTACATGCACATTTCTTCTTCCTCTGTAGTGCATTTTCTTTGACTCGTTTAATTTTTGTTTGTGCAGAGACGCAGAAAAACAGAAAGAGAGAAAGATCGAGTGCCACTAAATAGTTAAAAAGTAACAACAGTGACATAGTTGCGTGTTCATCTAAATTTCCTTACATCCTATCCTAAAAACGTGTCTAATTGAGCGAGTGTTAAAGTGCAAGTAGTTATTGCGTCGTCCGTCCGTATGTCGTCGTCGTCCTCGCCGTCAGTTCCAGGCCAATTTCACAGCTGTTGACCCGGCGTTGACCTGCCGTCGTCAAAATAGCGACGAAATAGCATTTACCGCAGCGCACTTCAGCGTCAGACATCTTACTTAGACGAAGGTGATTTGGAGAATGTCCCTCCGAAGATGATCTTGTTCAGTGAGTCTTCTCTTTCCCCATTGCCACCCCCCCCCCCGCCTACACAGACAGCGTAACCGGACGTCATGCTACGAACACATAAATGTATACATGTAAAAAAAAAATATATATATATACATATGTATATATATATACACACACACACCATTGACAGATTGTCGCGTTGTCGTCCATTTACCAGCCTGCTTTTATGGGCGGTTACCGCCCCGCTAACAATCTCGTTATGTGTCGAGTCGTCCTGCCACGGGAGTTGCAGCCGCTGGCTGCAATAGGACTGCTAGGACGGTAGGAACAAGGAATGTCACCATAAGCTCATCCATCCAATCCAACGAAATTGGTTGTGACGTCTTCCTTGCCTCTTGGCTGCTTAATCCACTGCGCCTGTAGTTTGTGACGTCTGTGCTAGCATATGGTAACGCATCAGCCAGCGGTGCGAGCGCCCACACAGGTTTCACACAGGCTGCCTGTAGGACTATGTTTAGGCTGGTTTTCAGCTGCCGCAGGAAACCGACTACCCACACAAACGGATCTGTGTTTGGCTCTTACTTTTGCTCTACTCCTCTCGGTGTCACCGGCTTTTTCGATTCAAGCACAACCCATACGCACACGAAATCCATCCACCTATCCACCCGCGTCACGAGGTGCGCGGATGTCGGGCACAAAAACTCCACGCTAGCCGTAATGTCATTCAGCACAATTTAAAGTCCTTGTAGGTAAAAGCCAAACGTCTAACACTTTCATAGCGCCATAGGACGTATTCGACAGCTACTGAGCCAGCCAGAGATCATTACCTTTTTACAGCGCAGCATTTAGAACCCGTTCTCCCCCTGCAGGAACTGTGACCTCCTCTGCTGCTGCAGCTGCCTTTACGAAGCCTATTAGTGGTCATTTTTACCCAACCTGGGTGTTAATAAACCATAATAAATATTTGTGGTCATTGTGGCAAGCAATCCGATGTCTTTTGCCAATGCCTAACTGTATCTAGTACCCTTGTGTGTATGCGTATGTTTGACTGCACGTGCGGCATTGATCTGAGAGGTTTGGTAGGTGTTGTAGATGTAAAGCGAACTTCAGCGAAATGACGAAGTTAAAGCTGTTTGAAAAGACAGCCGCATGTAGAGAGGAGGTTACGCGCGACAGTTACTACCGTTGCTGAACCACCCACAAATTGAGAGAAGCGCCGTGAAAACATTGGAGAGAGACATCGTGGTTTTCTTCGATGTTGATGAAAAGACATACGCGTATCACTGCTATGCATCTTTACAATACACACATGCTTACAAAGGAGACTAATAAAAAAAACGGCTGAACAATCATTAAGTCAGTAATTGAGTTGCAGTTGTTCGTGTGGAATTTTGCAAGTCCCAATGCAACGGTGATATTGCACAAAACCTATATTATTAATTTATCTATTCGATGTAACACTCCCATACATGGCAAAGCAACGTACAATACGCAATATCTGCATGAAGGGTATCGAATCAAACCATCGCCATGCGACCGGGACGTTGTAGACCTAAATCCGAAACCAGTCAATCTTCAATAGGTTTTCATGGTTTCTAGATTCGATAAGGTAAATGCCGAAGTAACCAATGAAAATTCGTGGCAAAAAGGGATTTTATATTTTTTAACTAGGAAAGTGCGACATATATGTATATATATATTTATATATATATATATATATATATATATATATATATATATATATATATATATATATATACATATACATATACATAGGTGTCCAATATATAATTAAAGACATATATACACAGTAAGAGCAAAAAAGAGTAGTAAAATTGGGGCAGAGGCCCAAAGTGCAGCTTATGCTAATTATGCTATCAGTCAATGCCAACTGGATCCACGGTGATAAAGAGAAGCAGCGGTCGTATAAGGAGGATATACTCGTCGATATTCTTGACGACACAGTACGACAATAACAACAACAATTAGAGCAACAACTACTACAGCAGCAGCAGAAACTATCGGCAATAAGAACAAGAACAACAACTACTACAGCAACAGCAATGAACAGCAACAACAACAACAACCGGAGCAATAACAACAACAACACTGACAACGGCAACAACTACAGCAACGCTGACAACAAGGAGGGTGGTTACATCAACACGAACAGAACCAACTACAGTAGCATCTACAACGATACCGAACAACACGACTGTCTGGGCGATGACAGGTGGAGGTGATTGTATGTGCTGGGGGGGGGGGGTATCATATCTGCTTGAGGGGTTTGCCCAGCATTCCGATGTGAGCGGCCGCAGTGGACTTTAGACTTCAGCCTGCGGGGGTCTTTCCGCCACCATCATTGCGACTGCAACAAAAGCACCCCTCCTATGATAACCATAGACTAGGGGCTGGATCTAGAACCATGCTTGCCACAATGCTTGCTATCGCCAGAGCCACGAAGCAGCGATGCTTCGGTTGAGATTGAATTTCGATGCACTTCAGTCGTCGTCTTCATTGATGGACGTGACGGCGACGAGTTACGACGTCACGTTGCGGCCGCGCAGACACGCTGCCACCATCTCTCGCCGCCGATACTGATGGCAATCTTTACTTACCTACCTTTACCTCTTATCTGTCACCTTCCCTGTTGATGTCACGATTTCTACTGGAGCAGGCGACTGTTACTAACAACACTATTATTACTACCGGATGCACAAGCGATGCCTACACGCGTATCTTCTTGAAGACCACGCTCTATAATGTGAAGTTCGGCCTCGAGTCATCTGGCGTTTGGGACAAGGACACACTCAAACTGACAACACAGCCTGGGAAGAAGCTCTTTGAGGCCACCACAGCGGAGCCAGGATCAACCGTGTTCCTTCGAAGGTGTTATTAGAACTACAGAAAGGCAACGCCAAGATGATATCGAATGGTCACCGACACTCAGGCAATTCAATAATAATAATAATACAAGCAATATTGCAAATAATCTATAATTAGTATATTAGTAATACATGTTAGTAGCAAACACTTGTTCAAAAAATGATCTAACTACAGACGTATTCGTCTTTTCTTCACCATTGAGGCCACTTTTACCAGTGCGGCCATGCTAAGCAACTTACTACCACTTCTGCCAGGCCGACAAACGCTGGTTCGGCGACTAACGCTGGCTCAGCTGGCCAGCGTTAGTAACTTGGTAAGGCTGGCCGTATCTGCAGCAACATCATCATGAGCTGTTTTCTCGTCAGTTAAAGATAGCGTAGGCCCAATTAGTAGCACCAGCCGTAGCCATAGTTACAGCAGCAGCAGCAGCAACAACAGTAAGAACAACAGCAATAGGAACAACAACAATAGGAACAACAACAACAAGGGGCTGGCCAGCAACCGACCCAAAGTCAACATCTTCACAAGAATATCTCACTTGACGATCAAGCAGGCAGGCAGCCAGCCAGGCAAGCAAACTCAGAACGACGGCTAGACTGAAGACCGAAGAAAGTCGACACAGGGGGGTAAACGGCGAGAACATTGAGGAACAGGAATACGGAGGAAAAAAGAGAAGGCGGGAAGGGGAACGATAGAGAGAAAAAGAAGTATAGGAAAGCGAGAGAAACATAAAGAGAGATAGAGGCGAGAGGGAGAGAACTAGAGAGAGAGAGAGAGAGGATAGCGAGAGAGAGAGAGAGAGAGAGAGGGGGGGGAGAGAAGAAAGATGGGGGGGTGAAATCAAGGGGGAGTGAGCGGCTGAAAGCATTACGGCGAGCTGCTGCTTGCTGCTAGTGAAAGGCCTAAGAGCCCGCCGCTGGTAATGGAGTCGCCGCCCGATGGTGATCCGGCCGCCGTCGCCACCGCCCACCCGCATGACGTAACTGTCTGTCTGTCTGACTGACTGACGACGAAGCGTAATCCGTTGCACACTAATTAATTATTCGTTCCGACAGCGAAGTAGAAGCAGCCGTAACAGCAGCAACAAACGCAGCGCTAACAACAGCAGCAACAACGGCGCAGTCCAAAGACCAAAAACAGCTACAACGTCGGCGCAACATGAGCAACGCCGGTGGCAGCAGCAGCAACAACAACAACAACAACAACAACAACAACAACAACAACACCGGCGACGTATTCCCGCGATCAAAAACAGTTAAAACTGCGGCGCATGCCCAACATCAAAGCATCAACTACAACAACAAACATCATAAGATCAATGACCGCAACAACAGTAAGAACAAGAACGCAGAAACGAAGACAACAAGAGTAACAACAACAACAAGCACCGGCAACGAATACGGCCGTAGAGCAACAACGACAACAACATAATTGTTGTTGCTGTCGTCGTTGTTGTTAGTTTGTTGCCGCTGTGATGTCAGAGGATCAATGTCAGGATTGTGTAGCTGCTTACTGCACCTTGAAGCTCAGACTCACGATGACCGCTGCTGACCTTGAAGACATTGTCGCATTATGAAGACGTCTGTTTTTTGTTATGGGAGGTTTCGGCAATGCATAATGCACATGCGTCACGAGCAGCCTGCTTGGCTAGTGTGGGACTCACATATCCAAACCCGATCTCCTCCCCACCTCCGCAGGCTCGGTATTACTTTGGCATAACTTCGAAGTTGTGGAAGAGGCGTCTCTGCCGCCATCCTTTGCTCAGCCTTATCCCTATCTATCATCCCGTATGCTTAACTGCGGTTGGATTAGGGGATTCTGCCATTTTGTATAACGTCCTGTTAGGATGCGTCGAGATCATGAGGGTCCGGCTGCTCCCCCTTCCCCTTCCTCCGCTTCTCGTCTCGACCACACCCCCGAGAGACCCGCTCAAGCCTCTCCCACGTAGCCGTTTCCTTGGCTGTTTTGAGTGTCAAAACGGCGTCGAACAAGCTCGTCGCCTTCATCCATGCCTTCGTCGAAGTCATCATATGGGCGGACCACCTCCCTGTTGGGCCGGCCTCTCACAACGACTGGTCCTGCTTCTTTCGCTTTCTGAGTGCATCACATCGCAGAACAGTATGCTCCACGGTGTCCGCCTCTCTAGAGTCACACTGTACACAGGTATCGCTCTTGGCGTTCTTAATCCTTGACATGTAACTCTGGAACTGGACGTGTCTGGTCAAAAGTTCCAGTAGGAAAGTTCCCCGTGTCGGGCGCTCGTACCGCACCCTGAGGTCCGGTATCAGACTCTTGGCTCAGCTCCCCGGAGTTACACCGGGTCTTACCTGCTCCCATTCCTTGTGCCAGGCCGATATTATGGCTATTCTGGCCCTGGTGAGGTCCAGATCTTAATCTCAATACATTTTACTTCCTTAAGCCACTAGAAGGTAATCCATGGCAGCATCTTGGCTAGAACCAGGAGAGTTTCGCCGAGACCGCCCAACACGCCCAGCGTATCCTGATTACCAGCGTTCGTTAGGTCGAGAGCCCTTTCCTGGACGCGTGTTTTTTGCTGTTTGCAGTGCCATGTATCCCTAAACTGGGGCTGGAGGACGTCTGGTATCGGATTTTGATCTCACCAACTTGTCTTTCGCCTGTCGTGCCTTTCACCAAAACCTCCTTCGTCCCCATTTTTCATATATATATATATATATATATATATATATATATATATATACCTTTTTCCTCTCCAGTCCTTGTAATCGCGGCATTCTCGTCGATAGTACAACGTAGACATCCGCTATCAAATCTTTGCACATATCGTTTGACATTGATCTAACTCACCACCTTAAGCCTCATAACGAATGTCCAGTCCAGTCTGATACATACACATATATAAGGGCAGGAATTTTTGGTGTTTTCATTGCCAAAAATCTATGTCAGTGGTGGACACAAAGGCACATAGACAAAGCTTTGTGTCCGAATGATGATGGGTCTGAATTGCGAAGGTACAGGAATCATGATTGTTCTGTCGTGCAACCGTCATTTCCTAAATACTATGTAAACTTCTGAGTGTAAAAGCGGTTATAATATTATCCAACTGTCTTTTCCTGGCAAACTTACATTTAACATGCTGCTCAGAGATCTTCAATACTAAGAGAAAATATAGCTTTTCTTTACATATGTGTATAAGCATATGTTCACGTGTATATTTATTTTCACCATAAGTGGTAATTACGCGCACAGTTTACATTCAATCATCCGCCTAAGACCGTTGCTACCTAATTTTGGTCCATGTCAAAATCCGATTCTTGGTTTAGGTAACCGTTAGAAAGTGGCAATGTCAGTGTTCAATATCGCAGCATTCATCGTATTTTCAATACATAATACCTTCCGTAGCAATTTAGCTAAAAACATAATTTCAGCTATATTTTAGTTGCTGCCAGGCTTTCCACTATTTTCGGCTGTAGTCGATACTCATGTAGATTATTCATGTCTTCTCCGTAATACTTCGGAACGGGCGTTATTTGAGGTGTTCTCGGGTTTGTAATTTGTTTCTAAAGCAGATGACAAAATTGGAAATGTTTACACTAACGTAAAGGGGGACCAAGGGAGTCTAACGTGTCCGCGGCTAAACATTATATTTAACTCAGAGCATTTCGAAGCATTACTGCCGACTCAGTCTTCTTTTACGGCGACGATAAAGTGACGAGTGATTTTGAATATATACAAGCTTCAAGTTTCATCACCAAAAATAATGTTCTAAGTTCTGCTTTATGTTGCAGACAATGACGATACAATGCTTAAATCAACGTATGTTTTGTTCTCACAGCTTGCCAGTTACTTATCGGTCGGTAAAATGCGGTGCGAATACCACCATTTCGCTTGCCCTCCTAATTACTGCAGACCGTTTTGGGCGGGTATTGCAAAGCAAAGAGACAACGCGGTCTTATGTAACCGCGTAAGATGCACAAAATATTTCCCAAGCATCCCACAACAATCAATACATTGGGCTTGCACTGTATGAAATAAAACGTTATCAATATTTTCTCTCTCTCTCTCTCTTTAGATAAATATATATATATATATATATATATATATATATATATATATATATATATATATATATATATATGTATATATATATATATATATATATATATATATATATACATATATATGTATATATATATATATACAAATGTATGCACGGGTTCTGCGTACTAGTTTTGTGGCACGCACGATATTATATTTCGATCAGATATATGCATCGTATGTCGATACCAGTCCGGTCGGTGGGTGTCGGAAATGGGCGCGGCCATTGGTGCGCGGTGTCTGTACAGCGGTGGTAGTAGTAGTAGTAGTAGTAGTAGTGAAGCGGACACCGCAGCGGGTGGCCGGTAGCAGCAGTGTTGTTGTTCTGCAGGTCCGACAGCAGCGGACCCCACAACAACGGTCAGTGGTGGACGCTCTGTGGATCTGGTGGTCGTCCGACAGCAAAGCATTGTTGTCGTCATGTTGCGAAGCGTCGCGCCTATCGACGCCGCGTTCCCCATTTTTCCCCGGCACACAGCGCAGATGCCGCTGCGAAAGCTGCCAACACCTTCCGTCCCCGCGTCGTCGTCGTCGTCGCCGCCGCCGGCGGACGCTGCAGCTCGCGTTCTGACGCCGACGTGGCGATAGCAGGTCGGCGAGGTGGCGTGATTGATCAAGATTACCATTACGTGTGTGTGTGTGTGTGTACACAATGTCTATTTACAGCGCGATCTGTCGCAGACGTTGTTTCTTGGTTTGAGTGACCGACACCATGGCTATGGCGGCAAATGCGCACCGCGCGCGCGACGATTGTACATGGCGTATAAATATGTAAATCTATATATATATATATATATATACATATATTATATATATATATATATATATATAATATATATATATATTATATATATATATATATATATATATATATATATATATATATATATATATATATATATAGTAGGGTTTGTTCACTCAAACTGTTGCTATTTTTAGAAAGATGTTACAACCGTGATAGTCGTATATGGCTGTATGTCAGCTAGTATCGGTGTGCCATCAAGGAGATAACGGTCGTCGTAATCATGTTCAAGCAATCGCAGATTTGTCAGTCACCTACAATAATTGTCTTATATCTGATATACAATATAAATATGTGTGTATATATATATATATATATATATATATATATATATATATATATATATATAATCAGATAGCCCAAAATAGCTTTGCGAGCTGGTATATGTGATTACGCACAATAGTTCACGATACAATGTCATAATAGTGCTGTATCGTACGTATGTTTTTACATTGTCGAACGCAGCTACTAACCAGTCTACTAGCCAGATAGCTGCGGCTATACCAATAATAGCAGCGACAATAACGGAGCAACAGTAACACCACCACCACCACCACCAACAACAACAACAATAATGCAGCAGCAACAACAACAACAACAACAGCAGCAGCAGCAACAACAACACAAGAGATTATACGCTTCACTCTGTGCAGTGTATCAACAACGAAGTACACTCTGGGTTTGCCTTCTCTCTGTTGTTCCCCTTCTTGCATGTTCTTTTCTCTATCTTTCTATCTCTCTCACACACACACACTCTCATTCACTCACTCTCGCTATCTCTCCCTGTCTGCCGACATTGTCCGTTTCTCTGACTGCACTGCGCTGCGACGCGTTCTATTTGCGTGTGAGTATGTGATGTGCGTTAAGCGGCAGCCGCAGCGGCAGCAACCGGGAGCTTGGTCGCGTCCCCGAGTGAAGATAGATCCCGCATCGGGCCACTAGTTAGTGGCGCCGACCGCACCAGCCTCTCACGTAGCCGTCACAACAAATCGTCACATCGTCGTGGTAGGTACCTCCATCGACCAGGAGGACTTGCGGCACAGTAGTTGTGGCACGCGTATCGTCATACCGTGCCGAATAACTGATAATAAACAGGTGCCTGGTCCTGGCTCTCATACCCGTCGCCCGCCGTACGACCTATCACCATCATCATCATCATCGTCATGATTGTCATCATTGAATGTCAACATCATCAAACGTCACTGCATCTAGCTGCTCTGCTATGCTGATTGCAGTTCATTGCAGTTCGATTCGAGTCATATCTGCGAGCAGGTGTCTGCTGCCTCTCTGCATCTGTATCTGTTATTGCTGATGCTTGTTGTTGTTGTTATTGTTGTTGTTGTTGTTGTTGTTGTTGTTGCTGCTGTTGTTGTTGTTGTTGTTGTTGTTGTTGTTGCTCTTGTTGCTTTTGTTTTTGTTGTTGTTAGTGGTGTTGGTGTTGTTGTAGTTATGGCCGTTAGAAATATAGCTTTTGATGTTGTTGTTGTTGTGTCGTTGTTCTTAGTGTTTGGCCAATTATTATTGGTAGATGCCTTTGACATAGTTAGATGTAAGTGTTTTTATAATTACAGTTTTACTTACTATTGTTGATGAAAATTCGTTAAAGTTACTGTTGTTGCATTTACTGTTGTCGTTTGTACTGTTGCTGTTGTTGTTGATGTTGTTGTCTCTATTGCTGTTTCTAATGTTGATGCCGGTACACTTAGTGTTGTAGTTATTTTTGTTGTTGTTATTGCTATCGCAATTATTATGCTGCTGCTGCTGCTGGCGGTGGTGGTGTGCGTTGACCCTATTTATTTCGATTGGTGGTGGTGTTGCTGTTGATGCGGTTTGCTTCTTAGAGTTTTGCATTCTCAATTACGACTGCCGGGGCCTGTTTGGCCGTCTAAATTTGAATTGCTAAGCACACTAATTAGTAGACGAATGTATGCTAATGGCTGCCGATTAACGTATAAATGTACATTTGTTGCGTTTGCAGGTAAGGTAACGGTAGAAAAAATCGCTAAAGCGGACACAACGATTGGCGTCAGCTGGCGACAAACGAAAATGTGCGCCACGTTCAAAGATGCAGACTGCAGCCGCAGCTGCAACGCAATTTTTTGGTATCTAAAATCACGAAAACTCCCACGCTTTGTGTATGAGCAACAGATGTACACTTGAGCTGTACCTATCTGGCGAGATTATAAAAAAGTCGAGGTGGCAGCACTGCTTGGCCAATACGAGCAGTTGTGCTGATCTCCAATCGCCCGACATATAAGGATAGCTCCCGCGTGTTCCAATCATATTAACAGGCACCCTTATTAACACTGATAACAGTAATAAATAGTAGCTCTGCTCAACACGTTCACTGAACTAAGCTCGTTGATGCTAGGAAGATCAATAGGTCAATAGTTTTCCCTGTGCAGCGTCCTATGTCGCTCTACCGCCTGACTGACGTGGTGTGTCGGATGGTCTCCTCAAACAGCGACAGCACCTCAAGCGAACCCAGCGATCTCCTCTTGAGTGGCGGCTGTTCGTGAAACTTTGCCGAGGATCCCTCGTACACGTCGACAAGGTGGAACGATTTTCGGCTAGCCTTATCGTAGCCCTGCGTATCGCTCTGCACACAGCTGAGGAACTCGGCCAGATCCTCCTTGGTCCGACAGTAGAAGCCGAGCAGACAGCTCGGGCTGAGCTCCTTGAAGCGCATCTTCTTCGCGTTTCGCGTGTGGTAGCGTTCGCTGCTGTGATCGTCGCCGCTCTGAAGGTAGTGCGGGTCGAGGAACACGAGCTCGTCCTGCTGAAAGCCGACGAAGTAGTAGGACGAATTTTCTCGGCCACCAATGAAGCCGAGCGAGTACTGCGTCTCGAGCAGTCGCTGAATGCAGTGGTAGTACGTTGGGTTGATGTGGTCGAGACCAAGACGCACCGGCACAAGAATAATCGGCGAGCGCCATTGCGCTCCGTTGCCGTCGGGAGGCCTGCACTGGTCGAGGAGGTCGCCGACGAACACGCAGTTGTTCTGCGCCACGTAGATCGTGACGTCGGCGAGCTCGCTCGGCATCTGGTGGCTGCTGCTGCTGTTGCCGTTTGCCGTCGTTGTTGTTGTCGACGACGACGACTTCGTGAGTGAGGCCGAGACCAAGTGAGGCCGCCTTGTAGAGAACATGGCCGACCATGCTTGGATTGTACCAGCTGCCGGGCATCTTGCAGAAGTCCTGGAACGCCAGATCGGTGAGGTTGTGAATCGGAGAACGGGCTGGCCGGTGACGGCTCGTCGTAGAACAGCTGCTGCAGTCGTTCGAGTGTTGCCCGGTCGTTGTCGGACGCCTCCTCGAGTCTGAACGTCCGCCCGAGCACGTGCCTCAGCAGGCCTTCGGCGAGGAGCATCTGGCCCGTTCGGATCGTGCAGCCCCAGCCGGTGTCGCTGCGGATCTCGGTCGGCGTGTGCTGTAGCGGCTCGAAGCCCGTCCGATAGCAGAAGTAGAGCCGCGAGTGGACGTCCTCGAAGAAGTCGCCGATCTCGCAGCCGTAGTAGACTCGGCCGAGCAGCACGACGTAGGTCGACTTCTCGAACGGCACCTGCCAGCAGACGGTGAACAGACGCCGAACGCTCTGCACAAAGTTGTACGTCGTCACGTTCGTGCGCCGCAGAAGGAACCGGCGATACTTGGACGGCCGCCAGTCGCCCGACCCGATGCCGGACGATGAGCTGACGGTGCGTCGACGTAGCGCCGCGAGCTGGCTGTGCACCGACGTGGTGGCGTCGAACGTGCCGCTGCGGTCGGACAGCGACGCCAACGAGTGGGGTCGCAGTGACAGTTGCGATCGGCGAGCTCGGCGTCTTTGTTGCGCTTGTTGCCCTTGTTGTTGTTGATACGGCCGCTCCATAGTCGCGAGAGCTGCTACGACAGGGCTATCGAACGGGTCATCTTGGACGGCGGCGGCGGCGTTAGAGTTGGCGGCCCGCATCGCAGGTAGCCTGTTAGTGACAATGTTAGACATTGCGACGTTCTCGACGCGTGTCAACGCGCTCGGCGACACTGGAGAGGCAATGGCCAGACAATCGGCGTTCATTGCTGCCCGTCGGCAACCCCCTGCGTGGTCACTTTGCAAGTCACGTTGTGGTAACGGCACGGAATGCGTGAGGTGTTTGTTCGCCGGTTGAGATCGTAATTGTTGGATGTTGGCATCGGGGACGACGTGGTCTGTCTGATCTTGCAAAACTCTGCTCGTCCGTCAAAGATACAGCGACGACAACGACGACGACGCTGACAACAACAACAACATCAACAACAACAACAACAACAACGACGACGACAACGACGACGACAACACACTGAATCAGTTGTAGTCGACTCGTCTGAGTAGTTCAACGTGGGCTGACTTCTCGAACGGCGACGCCTCTCAGCAGATCGAGTAAAAACGCTCCGAATGCCCTGCACAAAGATGTATATCGTCGCATTTGTTTGTCTGCGTAGGTGAAAGAGTCGACGCTACTTAGACCGAACGGACTTGGAACACACGTATTGACACGTAGCTGACATCGATAACACGGTTAATTCCATACGAATGCGTCTGCATTGATGAGTCGTAGCCGCGTTTAATCACCGGGCATGTGCGTGTGCGATATGTAAACATAGGCCTGATTATGCAAATACGTAAACACGTAGACACAACCAACGGTTTCACAGAGAAGCACTTCTGCACAACACGCGCACACAGAGAGATACAGGAACACAGAACGAGCTCAGTCAACTTTTTGTCGCGTTTGCCGAGGAGGCCGTGGCGTCGGGGGATGTCGTCTTGAGCGTTGAGGGATGTCGTCTTGAGCGTTGAGGGATGTCGTCTTGAGCGTTGAGGGATGTCGCTCTAAGCGGGGTGGCCCGTGTTGCTTGAATTCCCTGCCAAGGTTTCAACTGCCAGGTTGTGTTGTTGTTGTTGTTGCTGGCCGGGGGAATAGGGGTGTCAAGAATAATTGATCGCTAGCAGCAGCAGTAGTATCAATGTGGCGTCCATCCAGCTTCAGTGCGGTCGAGATGAAATGATGATCGCGATGCGGATCAGCCGACAGCTGCGAGTCACTCGACAGCCATTTGAGCCATTGTTCACACCATCAAGCGCCATTCATTCATTGGTTGCCGTAGTGAATGGCTGCTACAGTTATAGTTCTTGTTGTTGTTGTCATCGTCGCCATTTCTGTAAAAGGCTGCTAAGATGCATCGGTTGCCCGCCGATACATCGCGGGTTTGCCTGCAGCAGCAGCAGGAGGAGGAGAGAGCAGCAGACAGAGAAACCGACAAGAGACAGACAGAGATGATATGAGCGGAGAGAGGGTTTGCAACAGTTCGCAATTCGTCAACAGACGGACGTCGCCAAATCGCACGAAATAAATGAGCTACATAGAGGACGGGAGATTAAGAGGTCGGAGAGGGATATGCGGCAGTAACGACCAAGATGAACACGACTTAACCTTAATCTAATCATCAGCATCAGCATCAGCCATCCCCCACCATCAATATCAATACAATCAAACTGACTGCTCAGTTGACCTTGTGGCAGCCAGCCAGACATGCAAGAATGAGTGGTGGCGTGACCCAGAGGGAGAGGGAGGGCTAGTGGATTGCTAATCATGGTTATCATCGATCGGGTCTCATCGCCGGGCGTTCAATGTTGCCCTGTTGCCGATCGAGTTTTGTTTTTCTGAACGATGCTCTCATTCTGAGAATAGATAAAAAAAACATCATGCCGCAGCGAGTCCTTCGACGACCGGTCATGCTGCTGTTGCTGCTACCGTAAGGAATGCGGTTGGGAAAACCTTAGATGTCCTAACGTGTCCGACCCTCGATCGGTGCCACCTTTGAGGATACACCTCATGGAGAGTACCAAGCTGCTTAAAGGAGTCCAACAAAAGATAGAGGGGCCTAGAGTAAAAAGCTACGATGTTTTTAATTCAGGGCAGGCAGGAGTCGCAGACAACAACGACGACGACCACCTCGACCACCACCACCACCACCGTGGTATTGGCGCTGGTGATAGATCATCACTAATCAGATTATTAACTATGGAGGTGATGATGGCTGGTGATATATGTATATATTATAGACGCCGACACCGTATTGAATATGTCGCGTCCGCGACGTTCACTCGCTTGTTTTCTTGCTGCTTCACTTAGTTCACTTATTTATCGTCGTCGTCGCCAGCATTACCATTGCTTTTTAAAGGTCAATTAGTTTGGCGCGTTGACACAGTACAATATGGCTTCCTAGTGTCCTAACGCGTCTTGCAGCACCAATGGAACAAACGCTAGGCCAGTGCATTAGGTCTCGCCTGCCGATTTGACATTGAGCAAGCAGCAATTTCGAATATTTGACGGCTGTCCACCTCGGCGTACAGTTGTCGAGCTGAATGAATGCCAAACAGCAAACAACCAACTCCCTGCTCTCCTCCACGCCCCTATAAGTAAGCGCGGGTTTAGTGGCGTTTACTCCCGTTGGCGGCGGTATCACTATCGGGATTAGGTATCGCATCCCGTACTATTGCCGACGAAACTTCTTTACTTTTCCCTTCTCCTGCTCTCCTCCATATTCGCTCATTTGACTCGATTGCAGTGCTCCTCCCCGCTCGCTATATTCCTGTTCCTATCTGAAACTGCCTATTCAAGGCAGGTTCAACCGGCCTCACACAGAATAAGGCAAAGCTATCTGCGAAGAGAACAAACACAGAGACACACAGTGGTCGCAAATATAATATATATATATATATATATATATATATATATATATGGCCTGCACTAGTTAACTCAACAAGTTGTAGTGATTTCTGCCAACTATTTGGCCAATATGCTTCGAGAGCGAACAACCGTCGTAGGATTAATAGAGCGTTGACTCCGAATGTTGCTACTCTTGATGCGTGTAAAACAAACGTGCTCGACAAGCAACGTAATTAAGCACTGACGTAGCACATACTTTCATTACACTGCTAAATAAGACAAAGTCGCCAGTAGATAGCACAGCACAGTCTGCACAGACCATCGACCGCATCTTCCTCCGCAGACGTTTTAGGGATCTGTTTGGTGCATTCTTGATACGTTGCTGTGTTTTTGCAGACAGGGTGCCGATCAACTGGGAAGCTGCTGCTGATACGGTATGGATATACAGACTAAACCCCCTGAAAGATAACGTGAACGAGTTTAGTATAAAACAAGGATTAGCGATGCAGCAACTAAGGCCGCGACTAGTTGTCACCAGTACTAACTGAACGTCCAGAGCGGGTCGAACTATGCCTGGCGGTAACGTAACCACGCTTATTGCGAGTAGTCATATTCAAGTGTTTCATTTTCTTAGTACGGTACGCTTAGTAGCAGACACGCACCGTAGTAGTATCGGCGACAACCGGCTGCAGGACAGCAGGTCTGTCGCAGAAAGGTAGACAGGAACATATAGTTTCAAACGACGCACGCGTCTTCACGTATCACATCACGATTCACGTACGTCTGCCGATTAGATAGCTATATGCCGGATGTGCAAACGCGGTTTAAAACAAACCACACCGAAACGATTTGACTTGACTGTTGCGCGTTTAGCATGTCGTTAATGACAACAACAGTAACACTTACGAGACAACGACAACAACTAGAGGAGTATGCTCAACAAGTATGAAAACAAAAAATGTTCCTAGTTAGACTACTTTCTAGTCTAGCGTACAGTTCAGCTGAACTTACTGCATTTAGATACGCTATCTGAAAATCACGTATATATAAGATGACACATATAAGAACCATCTAGATAAATAGGATAGGAGTAGTGGCGGTGGCTTAGGCAGCTAACGCACCTTTCGAAACGGGGCGTTGTCATGGCAACCACGGTTGGCAAAACAATCGCTAGTTCGAGCCCCGGCCGTGGCTGGTTGTATTTGTTGGACGTGGTTGTCATTGCCCTGCTGCTACATACCTCTGCTGAAGCAAGCCTATATAAATCCAGTACGAGAACGCGATGGCGATAGATGCATTTAGACGACATCGTGCCACAAGCAACTTAGCCCATTACGAGCGTCTAAAATGTGGTTGTCAAAGCGTTAAAAAATATATACATACATACGCATGGGTTTAATATGCATAAATAAAAATTATTTCCAATAGAGTTCAGACAACCGCAGGAACATTTTGGACTCTAATTCGTAGGTAAGTCGACAAAAACGTTAAATCGTCTGTTATGGCCTTAGCAAATCGAGGCTTACTTGGCATTGCTGAACGGGTCGACCTTGAGTTCAAACTCGAATTTAAAAGTCGGGGACAACTCGGCTATCGAGGCGGGGACGTCGGAGAGTGTGCTATTATGTATGACTAGCCAATTTTCGTAGAAGTCGAGGAAAAAGCACAAAAGGTCATCATCGAGTTATTTCAAAGGTCGCGAAGTTAAGAAACGGGCAACGATGGTGGAATTGAAGATACGTCTCTAAAGCCAATGCTTAACTGCTGCTACTCTTACCACTGTGACTGCAATAGCTATCCCTGTTTTGGCTTTGGCTCGATCGAGGCTTAGATAACGACATGTTTCCGCTCGACATTGCCAACTCACCTTCCGGACCCTACTTCGAGCAATGTTCACAAGAAAAACATTCGTAGGATTTCTGCGAGACGTGTATTGCGATTAGGCGTTTCCCCGAAATCAAACACATGTTTTTCTTATGCACATTGGTTGTAGTAGGGTCCATACAGGCCCCATATATATATATATATATATATATATATATCTAACTTGATCTACATAAAGGATAGGAATTCGCTACAACATCAAATGATAAATTGCCTCTCGGGGTTGCGTTAGTTGTATGTTTTTGTGACCCTCCAAGGAAACAGCAACATAACGACCCCTTTTCGAGCCTATGTGTGTGTATATATGTGTGTCAATCATTCGTTAAATAAAGCAGGTTTTTCTCGCTAACTTTTTCAAAAAGACAGACCAATTGCAACTCTGCCGGAATATTGTATATATATATATATATATATATATATATACAAGACGTAAAATAGGCATGTCCGTTTCAAGCTTGACCTATTCTAATAACATGTATAGAGTTGCTCTTTATCTCGCTCTAAACCAGTTCTTGGTGTATTGTGCAGATGCTTCAAAAATGCCCACAGAAACCGGCGGTGGAAACAGCAGTACCTGGTTAAGTAGTTAAAGTAGTTAAACTACAGATAGACGTCAACAATCGTATTTTGGGTAGGCCTCGTTTTCATAACCTCTGAGTGCTTTTCTTTGGCACATGGATGCGCTATGTTTTCGACAGAACAAAAATGAAGAAGGCGGGCAAAACATCTCACGGGCGGCTGTAATGTTCACCGGTGCCGAGTGAAGCTGATGATTTTCGACCGGTCAATTGACTTGGGTTAGAAGACGTAGACTTCATTTAAGCATGGCCATCTCACCACAACATCTGAACAAGTGGCTCGGTGAATTCGATTATTTGATGAGAAGCCCCGCTCACACTCCTTCCTGCACAACCGGCACACTCGTAGAGAAGGCGCCGGATCAGTGGCTGCGTAGCCCAGAGTTCAGTAGTTCGCCGCCGATTGTGCATGCCCTAAGAACACAGCACTTTTGCGCAATCTGATCTTAACGTGCACTGCATACGTAGTGACATCCGTGCTGTGCGTCAACGTGGCAAACGTGACCGTAAACCTTAAACTGCTTTGTCGGGAAAGCTTTTCAGTCTGCTTTTGGGGTTAACTATATCAGAGCCTAGCAGATTGTCGCATATATATATATATCATCTCAATAATCTTATTGTTTTCTTATCTATATATGTAAGGGTCACCCATATGATTGCAATACAAATAGTTTGATCGTTGAACTTTGCTGTCAGAGCTGTCCGGCCGCGGACAGCTCACAAGCGCATTGTGCTGGCTATTTTTTTACGAAATAATAAATGGCTGGGTGAGTATTACATGACCGAAGTCTGATTTCACCTTCAAAATGTTGCAACAAAGTCACATTTTATTTCGTATCATCACAAATATTTATATATACGCTCTTGCGTCAGGCTCAGGGTAGGTACGTTTGACACTGAACACACACACACACATATATATATATATATATATATACATAGGAGTAGGGTGAATGCATTTTCGCACTAGCGCGACGGGCATAGCATGGCAGCCTACCCGCACTATGGAGCTCAGCCCCGACGGCTGAATCTTGTTCCGTTGAGACCCATACTAACTAAACTCACCTCTTCGCTTCACAGCCCGGATCTTTATTTAATAGTGCTACGGACTTACAGGAGCTGTAACAGGTGCCAATCGAATCAAGTGGCCGTGGTCATCCCGGGTTCCCCAAATCGTTATAACGCTCATGCACCTGTGAACACGGTCTTCAGTAAGCAGTGTCGTCTTCCAGCTGTTCGAAGAGTCGTCGAGGCCGTTTTTTCTTAGTATCCCTTCCGCCAACGATCTACCCTATTCCCAGTTTTTACCCAAACCGCAAAAAAATTGCCGTGTCCTGTCAGAAATTGCGTCAGGTAGTACCGGAGCGCTCCTTCAGGACGCTCGTTCTATTTCTCGATTGACGAAATTATATCCCTGACCGACGCCTCTAAATTTTCGCTTGGGATTCCATCCCACTCGGCTTGCTATCGGGTCTGCGTTTAATTTCTAGGTTCTTCCTCTTTGAGTAGTGGGTTATTTTATAGTTATCTGCGCTGGTCTGATTTTAGGCCCTACGGGGCAGTACCTGTCAACACTAGCGCAGTTGGCGTATTAACCATCCTGTATGCCTGCGCAATCCTCAATGGGCACGCTGCTTTCTGCTAAGCAGGTCCTGGCTCCTCTGCGTGGAAGTTGCATGCGTGGGCCAGGCTGGAAACACCAAACAGAGCAATGGACTTTGCAACTGACATAATGAGTCTTCTCTTTGCTTTCTTGGGCCTGTAGATGTGGGGCATCAGTTGGGTGATGTTGGCCGCGGCGTTTGCTACCGCCTGTTTATTATGAAAGTAACCGGTTATAATTTGGTCTGGGTAGATTTCACTGCGACAATTCTTGCGGACTGCCCTTAGGGCTACTATAGCAAGAGTAGAACTGTTCGATATCCCTGTATTCTACCCGCGCCTTTACCACACTTTGACACATATAGATATATATATATATATTTATATCATCTACAGCGGATCCGTACTGTGTGTACTTTCCGTTCTACAGAGATCTCCAATGGCCGTTTAGACCGCCCTTTTGAGCAGTAGTTCGCCGTCACGGCGCCCGACGTTCCGACTGCGGCCGATCGGTTGTTCTAGTTGTGTTTTATCTCTTTGTTCGATTTACTGAACAGCAACCACTTTCTTCACCACGGCAACTGCCAACCATCACCACACAGCTGACGATTAACTGGCAGCGTGTGTAGCTTTATTAGCAAGCAGGCAGCTCGACGGCTGCGGAGACCGGGATGATCCGGCATGATCCGAGCGGCCCGAATCGGCGACCGATCCAGAGCCGTCGCCGAACACTTGCAACACGCGTTAGACTTCAGCTTCTTAGACTTGCAACAGCTCTACACGCCACGGGCTTTGGCTGCTGCCATTTGCCTACTGCTGCTGTGGGGCGCAGCGTTACCAGGGTCGGGCCGCCATAAGCGGCCTATCGCCTTAGTGTCTTAAGCTCGACTTCAATTTTGCGCTGTGTCTGTCTATGAAGGGTGAGAAGTGGAACAGTCGATCCGAGTATTAGTAGTAGTAGTAGCAGTAAAGTAAAGTAAAGTTTTCGGGCTGACCCTCAGCCAAGATTTAACGTCCACGGAACTGTGTTTCACATTGCTTCATAGACGGACCCCCATAAATACAAATGTGCAGCGGTGGGGTTCGAACCCGCGCACCTATGTGTCTCCTCCGGTTGCGAGGCGAAGACTTAATCCACTACGCCACCGGGCTCGACAGTAGTAGTAGTAGTAGTAGTAGCAGTAGTAGAAGTAATAGAAGTAATAATAATGATGATGGTGCCGGTGATGGTGACGTAACTGATATCTTGTCGAAGAAACACAGACACTCCAACGGTTGAGTCGGTAAGCCAGCAGAGCTCGAAAAGGGGTACAGAGAAATAAGAGAGTCTAGCCCGGTACGCGGCCATTGGGGATACTTCAGTTGACAATCAGAATCGTCCATATATAGATATCTGAATCGTCTGGGCTGCCACATACACACGGTCACGATGAGGAGACAGCATCGTCATCATCATCAACAACAACAGCAGCAGCAGCTAGTAACATGCAACAACAAATTCAGCTGACTTGAACAGCTGACCACCTACCTTCTCCTACCATCTGTCGACGGACACCAAAGACGCTGGTGATATTTCGGCCGTCGACGGAGCCCTGTGCCCGAATGTCGAGCTAGCAGCTTTGCACGGCAGGTGGAGGAACACCAACCGGTAAGGCCCGCTTGTTACTGCGGCCTGCTGCTGTCACAAAAGGCCAAACAGCAACAAACTGATATCCGACTGCCGTTACTAAGACTCTAACACTAATGCTGCCACGTCAACAACAACAACAACAACAACATTTCAATTACTACTAACATCAGGCTAAAGAAACAGTCCTTGCGCTACGGATTTGGCTTTTGCTTACCGCTCTGCACATAGCGATCAGCCATCAATTCCACACTCGAGCGATGATCGTTCGAATGGCTTAGCAGAAGCAGAGGCAGCAGAAGCAGAAGACGAAGAAGAAAAAGACGAGGAAACAGAGCCAGAGGAAAAGGAAATGCGAAGGAAAAACAAGACGACGAGAAGAAAGACTGTAAAGGAGAAATGTAGCCATCTAACTAGGCGGCATATAACTGAGCCCACCGTCCACTAGTCCACTACCTCTACTCGTTAAGAAGGGTTGCTGCTGCTCTAGGCCGGGCGCAGCTTTTGCGATTTCCATAGCGGGAACGATGCTCGGTGGGTCAACGCCAGTTTACTAAGCCTAAGCCACCGGGAGGGAGGGGGAAGGCTAAACTTTTCCGGTCGTATAGCCCGATAGAGCTACAGATGGAGAGAGATCAAAAGAGGGACGGAAAGGGAAAGAGTGAGTAATACGTAAAAAGGGAGAGATAGAAAGAGGAGAGAGGAAGATTAAGCACTGCAACATCGGCGGCAGCAGCAGCAGCGGCGGCGGCGGCGTTTGCACAGTCCAGCAGCTCTAATGATAAGACCCGACTCGTTGAGATTATTACTCTGTGCGACTGACTCCCTGCAATTGATTGACTTATACATTTTCGTTTATCAAGCCATACACATTTCTCGCATTAGCCATTTATATATATATATATATATATATATATATATATATATATATATATTTATATACGGAATAAAGTGGCAACTAAGCGAGAGATGAGAAGCATACGAGTTCAGCATCTAAGACCTCACCTTTAATCTAGGCATGACGAGGTTAATTACGACGATGTTTTGCTATGAGTTGTAGAGTTAAATCGTCTCGAATTGGCCTATTGATTTGTATGTATGTGTGTGAAATTTATCACGTTATAATAAATAACTATAACTGATAAATAGTAGTTATATATATATATATATATACGCATGGCACACAAACGTTGGTTACTGTTGCTGCTTCTTAGAACTGTTAGCAGCGATGAAAACAATACGCAGTATTCGCACTAACAACAACGACAGCAAATAGCTAGGTCTAAATAAGTACGCAAAAACGCAACGGTATTTGCGCGCCCTAGTAGGCGTGTTACTGCGTGCGCAGTTCAGCAGGGCGAGGCGCCGGTCAAATCAATCCTGTGTTCAAGGTAATTGCAAGGTCTGACGATCGATCAAATCAAATCAATAAGTCAATTAGGCAAGCAGACAGGCAGGCGAAGCAGTAGCAGCCGTAAAATCAGACGGGGGCTGTGATCAGTGCGTCACTATTACGCTATAAACAAAATAAGAGCCCAATGTATTTGGCTTGATGGCGACTGTTCGTTCGGTATCAATCCCAGCATCCCTCCAAGCCCTTCCGCCCCTGCAGCTCTTGTAGACTTCGTGCTGCTGTAATAGTAGTAGTAGTAATAGCACCATTAGTAATACTAGTACTAAGTCATCGTAGTAATAAGCACACTTCTCGGGCTTCTCTCCAAAACAGCAACATTACAGGACAATAACAAGTTGATATGCTGCGTGCGTTTAGATGGCTGCTGTTATATACACAATTCGCTTGTCGATTGCTTACATCGATAAACTTTCGATACAAAAATGGCGATGACAATCGCGTCGGTAAGACCAAAAGCAACAACAACAACAAACGGCAACAACAACAACCAACAGCAACGACAACAACAATAGCATCATAGACATAATAAAGACGACCACGACGATCACGTGCTATTAATAATGATAATGACCAAAACAACAATAACATCGATAACAGGTATCACAAACACCCACCCACCTTCCCAGGAGCAATAGCAACCGCCAAGCTGCCGCAACAAACACGCCACAGCCGTAGTAAAAACGCAGCAGCCAGCATCACCAACACAACAACAACAGCAACAACATCAACAACGACAACACAACAAAAACAACACAACAAAAAAACAAAAACCAAACCAACAACAACACAACAACAACAACAACAACAACAACAACAACAAACAACAACAACAACAACAACAACAACAACAACAACAACAACAACAACAACAACAACAACAACAACAGCAGCAGCAGCAGCAGCAACAACAACAACAATTCAAAATACCAACAGCCAGCAGCTTTACAACAACTGAGAATAGTCGCCAGCAATTCAGCTGATGATGATGATGAATGATTATCGGATTTTTCATCATCACTACCGCCACCACGACCACCACGACCACGACGACCTCACGACCACTGGGCGACGGACCGGGCTGTGGACGCGTGGCCACCATCTATGAACCACCATGATGCTGTTCACTGTTCGATAGATAGATTACAACAAATTGATGGACACTTCTGCAGCGACCGCGGCGGCTGCTGCTGCTGATACTGATGGTACTGCTAAAGCTGCAAGTTTTACTACTACTACTACTACTACTCTTATTGTTGTGTTTGTGTTCGTTGTTGTTGTTGGTGTTGTTGTTGTTGGTGGTGGTGTTTCGATAGCCACCACACAAAATGGGGTTTGTTCACGTGCACGCTGCAAGAGTCGGCCGGCCAGCATTGTGGCCTATTGTTTGTTGCTGTGTGTCGATGCGTTGACACGTTGACTATACGCGTCGGTCCCTTTGTAACCAGCGCACAAACTGTAGCTAAAACTGGTAACAACGGAGGGAGTACACACAACAACAACAACAACAACAACAACAACAACATCATCACTAGTAGCAAGAACAATAACGAAAACAACAGCAACAACAACAACATCAACAACATCAGTAGTAGCAAGAACAATAACCCAAACAACAGCAGCAGCAGCAGCAGCAACAACAACAACAACATCAGTAGTAGCAAGAACAATGACAAAAACAACAACAGTAGCAACAACAACAACAACAACAACAACAACAATGAAAGAAAAGCAATCGATAATGATAAAGTTACACTGAGCAGATGCACAATGCGAGCTATCTTTGTTAATAAATGCTATTGTTATTATTAGTATTATTGATTAAACAACGATCCCTGTACTTCGCGTTGTTTAGTCGGTCGTCGTGACAGAGCGCCGTCGTTAATCATGTGCGACTGTACGGATCGTACGTTATACTCTAGCGAGCCGTGACCGCGAAGCCAACGATGAACCTGCAACGATCGCGAGCATAGGTCACGGATGAATGAATAAATACGACGCTCACACAGACAACACACAAAGTCATAGACGGACAGCAGAGCAGGGTGTACATACATACATACATACATACACACATATAAGCCGCTTATACGATCAAAGCATCGCCACCAAGCAAGCAAAATGGTAATCATTTTTAGTCCCCCCACCACCCCCCCCCCGGCCCCGCGTCCCCCCTTCACTCCACCTCTACGATGGATACCTGGATGTAGTAAACATACGAGCCGCGTAACAGCGTAGTAACTACGGGGGAATAGCGGCGACGCTGATATGAACACCGATTGACGGCAAGCATGCCGATTAACGACACGTTGCAAGCAAGAGCAATCGAACACCAATATAAACAACAACAACAGCAACAAAAACAACAAAAACAGCAATGACAACAACAACAACAGCAATAACAACAACAACGACAACAACAACAACAACAACAACACGGCAGTACTGCCACCCTTACGACAATAGAAGCCACAACACAGTACCAAAAAACATGGCAGCATCAAATAACATCAACAACAACTACCACAACAACAACAACGATAGCAACAACCACAACAACAACCACTCCAGCAACAACTATGCTGAACATGATGAGTTTAGCAAAGTAGCAACAACAACAACAACAGCAACAACAATAACAACAGCAGAAGTAGCAAGAGTGAATGGCAGAGCAACTGATGAGCCAACAAGCCTATTGTTGTCAAAGACAGCCGCCAAGTCGCCCCGATATTGTCACCGTCGCGTTAAGGCACACATTTGAACCAAATCGACCGTGAAGGACTAGAAGGGGTTGTCGTTGGTGACAGGCGGGCAGGCAGACATATTATGATGTGTACGTATTATGTGTGTACACATGTGTCCGTGTCTATTCTCGTTTTCTTCTCGCGAAAGGTAACTTACTATCTTCCGCGAATGCCGCCACTGCCACCGACCATTTATTTGGCTCGCCTGCCAGTACGAACGTTGTACTTACTGGCCTTCGTACCTACCTAACGGCTAGCTGGTAGGCCTACGACAGGTCCACGCATTTGCCCGAGTTTCGACCTGAACACTCAATCGTGTAGAAGTCTAAGAAGGTTTGTGTGTCAAAGCGGACAACCACCTGCCCCTCGAAATAAAGCCACTGTAGTGGCTGTATAAAATGCTGTCGAAGTTCACATTATCCCTCGAGCCGCCGATAAAAAAACACCTATTGGTAGCAAATGCATAATAGGTAAAATAACGGGTATGTCATATATATATAAACATATATATACATAACAAATATATATTAGGTCTACAAAAAAGTGTTTTCGTTTTTTTTTTCCCGTTTTTCCCGAAAACACTTTTTGTAGACCAAAAGTTTTTTCGTTTTTTTCCGTTTTTTTTTGAAAAAAACTTTTTGTAGACCCAATATATATATACAATATATATATATATATATATATATATATATATATATATATATATATATATATATATATATATATACATATATATACATCAAAGGTCGAAGGCTAAAGATTTTATTCTATTTTCTTGGAAGTGATACACGCGATTGTTCTGTCTTTACAGCAAACACGTTGAAGTAGCAAATATCAAGAAACTGGTTTAATTTAAGGTTATGTACTGATGATTTATTATTTTCTTATATATATATATATATATATATATATATATATACGTGTGTGTAGCAATCAAAACTGCACTTTCAGCTAGCTTACATAACGAGCCCGGCGCAATGTCACAAAGAAGCTGGTAGCCCCGAAGAAGGCGCATACATATATGTACTTACGTATATACGGCTAGAAAAGCAGGGGTTAAGTAAGCCGTTGCTAAAGCCGACGCCGGTAGGCGGCATCGGCCTGCCGCGAAATCACGTTTACTAGATAGATATCGAACAAAATCCGCTTACTATGTATATCGGATGAAATCTTGTTATATATATATATATATATATATATATATATTTATATATACCGGATGATCGCCTTCATGACCAGCAGCGAACGCCTAGGACTGCCTCGAACCACCGGCGACAAACAACATGGCTAGGCAGTAATGCTATGTATTCAGGCAGACAGCGGCTGGTTGTTGTTTTAGTGCTTGTTTGCTTGTTCACTGTTATCGTTGCTATGAGCTGCTAGCGTACGCGTACTTTACTGCTGCTGCTGCTTCAAGCTGTTGTCGTAGTCTAGATTCCCTATCAATAGGGTTGTTATTACAGCTAAAAATAGCGGATTGACTGGCTCTACGTGTGGGTTCCGTATTTTATTTTCCAATTTGATAGCTGTATCACTGGAATGATCATCATCATCATCAACACTAGGCTTGACGTTGACAAATCAGCGTTATTGAGGTAGCTGCTGCCGCTATTGACACTTGTTGTTGTTATTTTCTCACCGGCAGTGTTGTGTCATTCCTGTTATTTTGTCATGTTCAAAATGTGTGCACACACTGTCTGCTCGTAATATCTGGAAAGTCGTTTTTATATATCTAATATTGTCTATAACAGATCATGTTGTAGTTGTGTGAGTTTGACGCGATACACCCAGTCAACAATTACACGATTGTTTTCTAAACTGAGTTGAAATAAAGGAAGTGGTTCTATTGCAAGCTGTTGCGTCATGATTTTTGTTCCTTCTTCGGGTGTTGCTGCTGACAAAACAGACTTAAGCAGACAGATAAAGAGACACAGAGAGAGAGAGGTAGAGGCAAAGCAAAGAGATTCGTATGCTCGCTGCAAGGTTAACTAGCACGAACTGCGGTGCGAATGATTGAACATACTCGAGAGTATGTTCAATCATTCGCAGTAGCAGCAGCAGCAACGAACAGCCTCACAGCTTCGTCTCTCTCCATTTTCAGCCTTTATCATTATACTATATACACGCGCATATATGTATATGTAGATGTGTATGCAAAGAGGTAGTCTTCAAGCACAAGATGGATGTAGACGGATGGGATGTTGGCGTGTATGTGATAGAGACCATACTGGGGCGGTGTGTCTGGCGGCGGTTCCGCCCATGGTAAAACTGGCTCGGTAAAACGTCTTGCCGAGAAACTCATGTGTACAACACAAACACAACGTGCTCAACACTGTTGAGGCGGTTAACAAATTTATATATATATGCCTTCGGATGACTGTGACTTCAAGATCTGAAGCTCGTCTCAGTAAATGAAGGTGAATGACGGCTGGGAGGTGACGATTCAGTGGTCGCTATCGTTGTTTGGCGACCAAAATGGCGATGGCAAAGTAAGAAGTGTCGTTGGCTTATGTAGCCACATTTGACAAGCGAGAGTTTGACGCCTGCCCCGTTCCAACGTGTCAAAAAAATGGCCTTTTCTCGTGCGTATACTATACTAGAGATCATAGATAGGTGCCGTAATGTGTAGGCAGCAGATACATTGATACAGAAGAAAAAGGCAAAGCGAAAAAAACAAGGACAAAAAAAAGAGGAAAACCGCTAAGCACGTTAATAAGAAGTCGGACCTGCAGGCTTGACAAAACCACGTCACACAGCCAACAATACCCGCCTTTGGTTTGAAACGTGCGATCAAGGCATCATGATCAAGGCGCAGGATCAAGGTGACTTGCCGTATATCGTCGCAGTCAGTATGTGACTAGGGGGCGTGGTCTAGGAGACTAGTGGGGCGCAATTCGTGGTTGTCATCTACCGGGGCGTCGCCGGTTCGATCCCCGACGTTCTTTTCGAATTTTCTTTGAGCGGTGCTCATTGACATTAATATGATAATCCGTATAGCGCTGATAGTCAGCGTACATGCTACTGCCACAGGGTCTGTTGGGAAACCCTGTATATCTTAATTTTCGTCCGGCCCCTTTAGGGAAACCATTCCCGCCCGGCCCCCGGATCGTGTGTTTCACCGTATCAACTTCGCCGGCTGAACTGATTGATCAGGGAGTTTGTTGAGTGTAGTAGTGGCCACAGCCATCGTGACGACATTCGCTACGACCGCTGCTTCTGCTTATGCTTTCGTCGCGGCCGCTGTAGAAACAGTTTAATAAGCATCAACAATTAACTTACTTGCCAATCAACGGAAGTGGTTATTGGTAGCGATTATCCCCACCGGTCCCTCGGGCTTAAACATGATGAGACCGTGACCCAAGGCCAAGACCCTTCGTGAGCCGCCCGTCGTCAGTGCCGGCTATGCCAGCAGACATCGATCAACAACAACACATCAACAACAAAAATATACAGGTAGACCTTGCGAAACGACGTATCGATACAGCAGTTTGTGGCTTACGATGAGCACCTAGCATTAGCAGGGGCTAAGAATAGCCGCGACGTAGCTACGACGCTTTTATAAGTTAAGAGAAGTAATTAAAAAAAACAACGACGACAACAACAAGAACAGCAACAACTTGTTGTCGTTGTACTGTTTTTGTTTCCTTTTTTGTTTCCTGATGACTTTGTATGCGTGCCTCCGTGCGTGCAGGTGTGTTGTGGTGCGTATACATATTAAAGGGCTGATATTTACTTCTTCAGCTGCTGCGATGGGTCCGCCATGATCCGCAAAGTACTATAAAGTTGGCGGCATGGGTGGCTACTCTGCTACTAGCAATTAATTGATTGCCACTGTGTCTTCCGCATGACATATGCGCCATCAAAGCAATCATTAATTAGAGCTCGAAAAAATATCTCTCTGAGTATGAAAATGATGTTCAACGCAATTTCAGATAGGTGAGATGCCAAATATACGTATTATAATTATGCGTGTTGTGCACTACTTATCATTGTGGGTGTTACCCAGTTGTTGTTATTGGCGGCGTTGTTGTAAATGTTGTCATTGTTGTTATTACTACTACTGCTGCTGCTGCTGACGCTGTTGAAGCTTCCCTTGGAGCAAACGACGTTGTTTTTTTACACCGTGTTGAAACCTCTCAGCGCGAGTCCTGTATAAGTGACTCCCCTCGGCACGACCGTGTGAGCGATTTCTGCAAACGACGCTAGATAGACCCCCTAATACCACATAAGACAATCTCAGTAAATTACACAAGAGTGTAACTCCAAAAAATGACAACGAGATAGCCGCGCCAGTTCTGTTGCTTTCTTTTGCTAAATCGCCGAATCACTCATATCGTCTAGAGTTAATACATCGAGTCTGCAGCTGTGGTAGTTTTCGTACGCTTAGCTTCCGCTTAGCGTCGATCCCGGTGGCGTAGTGGGTGCATTCGTCTGCGCCTCGCGACCGGAGGAGACACATAGGTGCGCGGGTTCGAGGCCCACCGTTGCACATTTGTATTTATGGGGTCGTCCGTCTATAAAGCAATGTGAAGAACAGTTCCGTGGACGTCAAATCTGGCTGGGGCTCTGCCCGAAAACTTTACTTTACTAGCCTCCGCTTAGTCATCGTAGCGTGTCTCAGGCGTCTGGGGTGCTGGCCTACGCCACTGCGGTGGCAAATGGCGTTTCTGTCTGGATTGTTAAAATGTATTATTTATTTTTGTTTCAATCTACAAATGTTTATTAACGTTGCATCATTGTTTGCGCTTTTTTGCCCTTGAGAATGATGGCACACGTACGGCCAAAATTTCCCCTTCACCGCACAATCGCGGCAGCTGACCAGCTACTTCAGACGGCGCATTCAGTTCAACGGAAAGCTGCAGCTAAAGTAAGCCTTGGAAAAACGTGCACAAAGTAAGAAGAAAAGTAGCTGCTTGGCAGATGAGGATCTATTCATTTATTTATTTTAAATCTCTATTTACTTCATTTTTTCTTGTTGAGCCCTTTCAACTCTTTTCACTTGGAGCAGCCCCACCGCAGCATGCGGTGTACAGGTCATATGGCCTTTTCGTGCAGAATCCAACTTAGTTGTTTTAGGTCTCTTCCTAGGTTTCTGAAGTTATATTTATGAGTTTGCCACAGTAGCCGCATTCGTATAGGTTATCTAGAGACATTGATTCCGTTTTTTGTTGAGGTTCTTACACGGTCTTACCCAGAACAATTACGTTTCAAGAACATTCGGGTTTTCCGGATGCTTTACAACCGACTGGGTGTTAAAGATGGCAGAGATTAACTCGTCATTCTAGGTGGCAAAAGCAAACAGTAATCCAATGCCACACTAGTGCGCCCACTCAATTCGTTTTCTGCATTCGTTCGTTGTCTGCGTCGCTCGACTCGTAAGTACAATAACGGTTGTGCTAATTTCGCGTTGACCCTGGCCAAGCTTCACCATATCTGACACGCTCGGAGCAAATCTCGACAGAAAAGCCATCTAAGAATGATTTGTGGTAGGTAGGCCATTTCGGCTGACTAGATCTGAATACGAAACTGGATACGCTGCGTGCAGCCGTTTAGGCAGCACCGCCGACTAGAAAATGGCTTAACGTGCATCGTACGTCACCTTCACCGTTTCGGCCTCGACCATAAGTTCACAGGCACGCTGGACAAATGCTAATGGGCGTTACTCATATATATATATATATATATGAGTTACGTCGTTGCTATGGTCGTAATGTTTTCTCCCTTGGCAAAAACGACAATAGCGTATGTTTTTCTTCGCAGTAGACATATATATATATATATATATATAACTGTGTATGTACATCTGTGTAAATGTGAGGTACTCCTTTTAGACCACTATTTTTACGAGAACTTAAGCATTGTGAAAACGCGGTTCCGTCAGTAAACCAAACCTTATAATGTATTGTATAAAAATGTGTAGTACAGCGCTGCGGTCGTCATTAAAAAAAAAACGTTTTTTGGCTTATACGACTGTTCGTTGTTACATCAAAGAAACGGTCAATTGGATTAATCAATGTTTATGATTATATATATATATATATATATAATGAGGTAACCAAAAAAATATATAAAAAAATATATTTTTTTGGTTACCTCATTACTTGAAAATATACGTAAATAACCAAAATTACTGACTCGCCGCATGAAAAATGCCTTAAACTATTTCGGGTTTACGAGAACTACGAGCAATTATTACACTTGCTATTATTGAGGTGCGCCTCTTCTGCGCGGCAAACTTCTCCTCACAAAGAAAAGCATTGTATTACCACCGAGAACGACGAGAGAATGGAAAAAGATTCTTAGGGGTGAACGTAACGCCGATATCGTGGCGCCAGGAGCGCCGACGAGCTTACCGACGCCTAAAGACATCCATTCATTGTTTGGAGTGACGACGGATTGTGTCGTTGTACTTCGTTTGTTGGAAATAACTCATGTGAACGCCGAGAAATAAATTCTCCAGGTAGCCTCGTTTTGCCGGCACGCTTCCGGCGAGGTATGTCTCTCTCGCTCTAGTGAAGATTTAGCTGCTGGCCGCCTATACGCTGTGCATTTTTGTGCCGTCGTCTCTTCAACGCCATCATCTAAGTACGTTAGCCTTTGTGGCGTTTTTCCCCCTCTGACGTGCATGAAGGCAAGCGGAAGAGCGGGACTGCTGTTGGCCCGTTCTACCCCAAAACGTTACGCTTTGACGTACGTAGGTTGGGCCGAATAGGGTTCTGACGCCATCCTGTCCTCGATTTCTATTTTCGTCTTTTGTCTCTTCTTTAGCTTCTTTTTTTTTATCGCCGCGGCGTTCAAATCCTTTGAAGAAAGCTGTGGAAATTTCAGGCCGGGGGTGGGTCGTGGATTTGGGCGCACGTCTAAAAAGTGGCGAGCAGAGGGTGAAGCAGAATGCGGAAGAAGCGAGCGCAAAACGAGCAAAAGAGACAAACGAAAGCGATAAATGTACAGGGACGACAAGCTGGTTTTGTCGCCACCATCCGGTTCCCGAAGCAAGCCCCGTTTGCAGCGACATGACTTGTCGTGTTACGTGCGGCACTGGTTTTCACGACTCGATTTACGTCGTAAGTCCAGTCTCTTCGAGAGGAAAACCCTCTCTTTGACCTCTCTTCACAGCTGTATAATAGATGGACCCACTTTTGAGGACAGCTACGAAATAACAGTAGCGTAAGGCCGGTACACGGACGACATCTGCTGGGACATGGCTGACACCCCCTCCCGGCAAATGTGATCCTGCAAAACAGCTGTATGCTACTACCAGTTACCGACAAGATAGCAGCCTCGTTCGCGAGTTCTATGTCTTCCGCCGATACGCCTTAAATGATGGCTTGTACGTGATGATGCCTAAGTGGAAGTGATGAGGATAAGTGGAAGATAAGCTTGACCCTGTATATATATATATATTAGGCGTGATATATATATATATATATATATATATATATATATATATCACGCCTAATACATCGTAGTAGTTGTCCAGCGGATTTAGACAATCTCAAAAAGTCGTAGTTGAACTGTACTTATCAGTTCTTAAGTTCCTGCTATGCGCACGTTTTGTGAATCTTCCTCTTTACTGCGTCGGAATCTGGTTCTGTTTTTCTGCAACAATCTAATAAGCTGTGATCGGCTGAACCGTCTGTAGACTGACACCAAGGCAATTTGCAATAGCTGCTTTTCGCTCATATTCCGAATATTCCGACGCATCATCTCCTACCATGCTTAACACATGTTTGTGTTCTTCTGAATACGAGCTTTTGTCTGCTACCCGTCGATCGAATAGGCCGATAGGCCTGATACGACTCGTACTCAAATTGAAAAGCGCACTGAAGTAGGCAAAGCTTGCTTACCTCACAAAGCGCACCGACTGCTTTGCCGAAGCTGTGCTTCGTGGAAGCTCTTTGTCCCTTTCGGTGGGCACCGTCAGAAATTCCGAGATACGCGCAATATGACGCACACCATCGAAATAGTTCCATCACTTCGCCGGATGGGTGTTGTAAAACTGAGACGTGTGGCCCACAGCATCAAGGAGGTCCATGCGCGCACAGGATGAGAAGGTTCAACGCAAGCTCTTCGGAATCAGGCCTGCGATCGTTTTTACCACCACTAATGCAGTTAATGCTAATGCGAAGTTTTTGCTCCTGCGGCCAAAACTTTTAGTCAAATCTATGCTTTCGTCCAACTAGGCTTATATATATAATCTTCTTGAAACGGTTACTATAAATATCAGTACTACGCTTGTTGATTATATATATATATATATATATATATATATATACAAAACAGCTGTGTGCTACAACCAGTTTTTTTGGTTGTAGCACACAGCTGTATATATATATGTATGTATATATATATATATATATATATATATATATAATATATATATATATATATAAATATATATATATATATATATATATAAATAATTTTTAATGGGATCGTCTTCTCCGAACGACAAATTTCTTTAAATTCAGTATTTCCTCATTAAGCTTGAAATTTCTATAATTACACAAATCAAACAATTGTAACCATTCAGAGCATTTTGCAGGAAAGGCTATCGCCCGTGTCTGCCCGCTCTTGTGAGTGTGTCAACAGCCTTCCGATTACATAACGGTGTTAAACTTTAAAAAAAATTAAAGACTAATTTTTAATACTTACGTACGAACATACATCTAATCATACATCTAATATCCTTGTCTACGACCTGATCCAAAGGGTACCAGAGCAAGTTAACGTAAATCCGCAAAAATCGAGTCGTTTTCTGCAACTGATATGTTGTGCTGGCAGCTGTAGTAGCCAAGAGAAATGCCGTCTTGAGAATTGGTTCGATAGACTTACGAGGTTTGACGACTAGGACGTAAAACACATTCATTCACCCCGACATCGCCAAAGTATTGTTTATTTTAGAAACCGACATCGTTTTTCGGAACCGGTGCGACCATCTTCGAAGCCTGGATGGCTGGGACGTAGCGCCACAACTGCTATTTTGTCGGTTGTTGCGTGACGTTCGCAGCGCTTGAAAATCGGCGGTAGCGTGCCTAAGAGCATTCTTCTTATCTGCATGGCCTATCTACAACATGTCAACACACTGTTTCATCATCTCTCTGCTCTCTGCTGAGAGTAGCACCTCGCTTGGAGGATTGATTTCGTAGATACATAGAGCATGCATAGATGGCGTGGCCAGCTAAAAATTCGACTTTACATATCTACGTTATTATATTATGTTTTTTCTTTGCAGAACGGAGGGTTACAGTCATGTTAGTGAATACTTCATTATATTTATTTCTCTTTTACGCCTGGCCTCGTCGCCTCATCGGTGGTATATGGTACACTAGCCTTACAATAGCTCTACGTAATCCGTCGTTCACTACGATCCTCTCAAAGTGAGGATGACAAGCGTGCAATTCGGTGCAAGGGCACGTCCAGTGCAGTGACCAGTAAATTGCGGCCACTAACAGATGGTGGTGTCGACGACCGCATTCCGAATCGGGGTTCGCTTTTTAAATTTATTTTAGATTTATTTTTTATTAATGTTTTACTTGTACTTGGGCATTCGTGGGTATGCGCTGTGATATGTAGCGTCCTCGAATCCATCAAAATGCAGCCAATCCCTGCCGAACCAAACGAAGATTTTATGACATCATGACGAAGACGCTCCAAACGCGTGCTTTGGACTAGATTAGAGAATTTTTTTTATTGTTAATCAAACGTTAATGGCTACTGTAGGATCTAATGCGGGTTTTTGCTATATCCCGCTTACATACATTAGAGCACTATGTTAATGTGCAGCTTTTTACGAATTTGACCAAAGTCCTTTCTAACCAGAATATAACTGTCATTGGTGGACAAAATACCGTTTTCGAGTAACGATTGTACCGCACCGTTTAACCCCCGTGCTAAGGATTAAACGACACAAAAATGTCTAGTTCTGTTATCTATCCCCTGAATACTAAGCCTTTGCATACTGTTCGTGAGGCTACTATAAAAAAAATACGTTACGCAACTGCAGACTAAGAGTAAGTGCCACTGTTATTATATAGTTAATTAACGCAAAAGGGTATTTATTTAACGTCAGAACGACTAAAACGCATTGTAGTCTGCTGTTGAAAATATGCATGTAGTGGAAACGCACGCATTCAAAATGATTAATGAAAAGAATATTTAACTTTAACTATGAGCGCCGCATTCTGGTGGCTGCCAGACCTTAGAGCGTCAGTGCTCCAGTATTCTGGGTGGCGTCGTCGTCGTCTTCGCCAAGAAAATGAGTGGCGTCTAAACTTCGGGCCCGTTTGCCCAAACACGCTAACGAGAATCTTTAGCAATAACCGATAATTCAGCCTCGTCATCGCAGGCATTCTCATGAACGGCAGTGAATGCGGTGAGCCGTGATCATGATCGGGAAGAATTGCTAGCAAAAAGGCTGAGGTCTGACGACATTTTGAAAAGCTTTATCGAGTGCGAATCGCTGAACCGATCGTGTCTATTCACTTCTTCAGCCATCCATACAGCTGTCTTTTTATCTATCTATCTATTTAGCTACCGGCATCTGGTCGGCACACGTCGACTCTCTGAATTTCCTCTCACCAAGGCAATTTGGTTTTCGTGCGAGAAGATCTACCGAGGCCGCTAATGCTTTTATATGCCAGACTATACTTGAGTCTTGCGTTCAGAGTAATGGACGTCTCGCAATTGCTGTCAATATTAGCAAGGCTTTCGAGCGTGTCGAATCTGAAATTTTGACCCTAACCCTTCGATCCCTAGGTTTTAACAATAGTGGTTGTTCTTGGTTTCGATCGTATCTTCAGGATCGGCTAATTACCGTTACTGGCCAATCGGCCTCATCCGGTCAGTTCTTTATGCGGCTTGGTATACCTCACGGATCTGTAATGGGCCTTTCTTGTTTATACCTTATACAAATATAGCTATACGGAGCCTAGGTAGGTTCTCCAGTATACGTGCGGTATCTTATGTTGATGACTGCACTCTGTGTGTCCCCTTATCTAAAGATAACCTGCAAGCTGGTTTTGATGCTGGTTTTGATATGGCGAACGAAGCATAAGCAGTCCTCTGTGATGCTTTTTACAACCTTCGCATGAAGATCAACGCCACAACAACCCAGGTTATACTTTTCCGGACGTCCCATTCTCCCATAACCTTTTCCAGGGGCGACTTAATTATTGATGGTACTCTACTAGAGCTGCCTCCAAATATCACCTGCCTGGGCTTAGTGTTCAATGAGCGTATGACGTGGCAGCCACACACCAACATAAATTTGCACCTGCTGTTGCTGCACTTGCCCATCTTTGGCTTCGTGGGCTTCAAGTCTCCACTATCATTCAATTTCCGCACATGATTTCTATTTTTGATACAGAATGGTCGTTCTCCTTCGTCGTTTGCTATTTAATTAAAGCAATTACTACACGTGTTCTATATTATTATTATTACATCTTCATGCAAGCTGCTCTACAATGCCTTTTTCTTGCCTTTTCTTTCGGGAGTAACTATGACTCTCTTACCGGCCTTGGTCCGCTGGTGCGTGACTGCCACGCGCTGCGGGGACCTTCACTGGCCCACTTGTAAGTTAGTCAGACGGTACAAACTCCCGAAACCGACACTCCCGTGTTTTAAGAACTAACCGGGGGGCAAGGCATACGATAGATTTGGGTGTCAACGAATTTATATTGTCATCCTGTCGTGGCCCATTCGAGGGCTGTTAAGGCTACTGCCAATACGGGGGACTCGTGCTGCATAGAAGTCCCCCGGGCTGGACGGTTAACGCCCCGAGTGACACTCGGTGGTACCGTCCGGGACGCCTGCTGCCTTGGCTTAATAGGCAAAATGAGCGAGAAGTGGCCACACGAACGCAGACCACCGGTCGAGAGGGCCTTCTGGCCCCGTATTTTACGGGGAACCCCTGCTCTGGAGTGGTCCGACGCCCTTCGGGGGGAAGGTATATTCCGGGGTGTAACGCGGAATCGCGAGGTGAATGCGTCTAATCGGTACGGTGGAGTAGTGTGGTACCCCCATTCCAAACCTCGATAGGGGGGAGGGTGGGGGATCTGCTGGCCTGTCAATTCGGGCTGGTGGGCACTCCCGTTCGGGTCCGCGCGTATTAAATCGCGGTTAAAGGGCGGGAGTGTAAGTATTTCTCTCTTTTGCTAGCTGTTCTATATTATTATTATTATTACATCTTCATGCAAGCTGCTCTACAATGCCTTTTTCTTGAGTCATCTTACGTACGGATCGGAATTCTGGACTGTCTGCAGTAAGGGTTGGGCGGAGCGACTGAGTATGGCACAGGGGCGCTTTCTTCGAATGTTTCGGGGATCGGCCAGCCGAGAGGGAAAACAACACAATATACTAGATATAAAAAATACCATGCGCTATTTAACCTTGATAGTGATTTTAAGAATATCCATGTGATTGGGCCGAAGATACTAGAACTTGATCGCCTTGGAGGGGCGAGAGAGACCAGGGCCTCCAACACGGTCACACTGAAGATCCGCATGCATCGAAGCAGCAAGGGCAGCCAAGCTTTTGGCGTGCGAGCTGTCAGAGTGTGGAACACTCTTCCGGTTAGCTTGCGTTGTTTGAAATCCTTAAACAACTTCAAGGATAATTTTAAGTCACACCTATTACCCCGTCAATAATGGATACACTAGTCTTCCTAAATTGACTCTCGCATAGAGGTAAACACAAGTAATTTCATTCCGGCTGCAACTTTTTACCAACACAATGGTAACTGTAGTAGGTTTAAATTACTATAGACTCCTTGCAAATATTTGGAAATGTATTAAACAACATGCCGTTGTAATTGTGTATAAAATAAATAAAGTACCTTGTTCCAAAAAATATTAATATTATTACTACTACTATTACTACTATTATTATTATTATTTTTTTTTTTTATTACTTTGATTAATTTATCTTTCTTTTTCTTTCGACGCAACGAGCACATGATCTTCGTTTTTGCCCCCGGGCAACCTCCGCAGTACAGAGGCTGTATGCTTTTGAGTGTATTTGCAAGTACTCATGAATAAAGCTATGTGTTTCATTCTTTCGTGCCTATCTGTCTATATATCTATCTACCCGGCTATTTATTTATCCAATGATGGATCAATCAATCGCTCGATGGAGCTGAAAATATAAGCGCTTTCTTTGTGCCCCGGGTTCTTATTCGGCATGCTTCACATGCCGTCTGCGCCATCTGTCATATTGTCATTAGCCACTGCCACCAGCCATGGACGAGTACATTGCGGTTATTATGCAATCGCCACTTCTGCTGTTGCTGCTGGAACTGTTGAGTTGCGTCGCCTGCGTTCTAAACACCACCAACATCGTAGAAACCATAGTCATTGTATAGGCCACTCGCTCGTTAGAACTGCGTTAGCATTGCGTCGCCAGCTTTCCGTCGCTTCCATCATTGGCCAGCTGCATACGTGGGTGGGGGGCACCGGGCACGTGGACCCGAGGCGTGCCTGTCCTACACGTGCCACATTTCAATTAGCTGCTCGGTGACTATCACCTTGTCATTGCATGTCTCATTTACGTCTAGCGTATAAATCTCTTAGCGTAGATTTGCCTGGTTCGGCTGGTTGTTGGCTATGCCTCTCCGTATCTCTCTCTCTCTCTCTCTGTCTCTCCATTGGCGCTTCTGAAAGCTGTTCTATAGCCTATCACTTTGTAGTTGGTCGGTCCGGTTTTCTCGAATCAGGAGCGCTTCTTATTCTTCCGCGCGCCCTCTCTACTCTAGCTTCCTTTTCCGTCTCTCTTTTTCTTTTTTTCGCATATATTTCAATTTTTCAAAATCAGTTTCGAACGTGGTTTATTCGACGGAACTGCACTATTTCACCATGCTTAAGTTATCGACAACTAAAAATTGTTATACATATCTATCTAAACGTCGTCTTTTCGCCTGCTGATCGTTAAGCTGGCGGGAACGACCGCCGCAGCTTTTTTCTGTTTCCGTTTGGGAAAATATCTGCTGCACAAATGACGGTTGTCAGCGACAGGCACGTTAATGTCGACCGCTGATAAACCTCTCTGCCTACGAAAACTGAACATCACGACTTCGTGCCTCTATCAAGTCGTGAGGCCAGCTATTCAATGCAGTTCAGCCAGCAGCCACCCTTGGCTTTGGCACTTACTCTCCAGAGTGTCAATTTTTTGGCTATTCATTTCGAGCTCACTGACCCGTCTTGTATGATTAGGCTTGCAGAACAAGGTCATAGTACAGTAGTACTTGTTTGTATATTTGTCAATCTTTAAAATCAATGTGAATATACAGGCTTTCTATCCCCCCAGATCGCAGTGAAGTATACTGGAAAAAAAATGGCCTTGAACAGATCTTGACTCTTGATCAGATCAGAGCGAATAGAGCCAGGTCAGAGAAACCGAATCGTGGTCATGTCAAAGAGCGTGAGAAGGGAAAAACGAGAGCCTGTCGAGCTATGACACATTCAGGTGACATGTTGCGGGCAACAACGAAAACTGACAATGTTGAATGGAGTGTTGGCACATGGCTAACAGTTTTTGAGCGTTGTCCGCTGCCAGTAAACTCGAAGCGGCTAGCGTGAGTAAGGAAAACTGACGCTGATTGAGTTCGTATTCGGCGCCGATTGTACTCTGGCCTCTGACGGTATGGTATAGCTGGGCTGGTCGAAGTTTGAGACGCGAACGCCTAACCTTTAGGTCAACTTGACAGGTTGTCAAACTCGACAGTACGAGATCAGGTCGTCGCCGTCCTTTGCGTGAGCGTTTGCTCGGAGAATTTCGGGAGCAGCCTACTCAAGAACAACGTCGTAGAAAAATACGATAGAAGTCTTGCGACGTTAGCCTAATTTGGGGCAACAACTGATGCGTATCTACGACGATGACGACGGGTACATTACGATCAGGCTACACCTCTCGTTCTTAGGGCGGCTAGATCAATCAGCTTCCGTAAGTGAATAATTTTGTTAAAGGTCCACGTGTACATCTTCATTAGGCGGACCGAGCTGCGTACCTACACCTGACTCTGTGCATACATCCATACCTGAGCACAGCCGTAACACACTTCGAATGGTCGTGTCCTACACCGTAGTATTTTAATTCAATTCAGCCTAACGTTGGTGAGCCTCGTAACGGTAATGTAGAAGAGTTGCTACGTTATATATATATATATATATATATGTATATATATATATATATATATATATATATATATATATATATATGTATATCTTCTTAGTATTGTGTTACAACGCATATGATTACGCACATCTGACGTATGTTATCCATCGCAATATATGTTATGATAAAAATGATGTAAGTACTGGTACGAAAACAATTTAATGTCGTACAGCTCTTCTTACGCAGTTGTACCAAAAGTATAATTATCGCTTCTCGAGAGTCAATCAGGAGCCATCGTGCGTATGGTATTGTACGTCACACCTCACTAACAATTATATGCATACAGTATATGGAAGATAAACCTGAGTGAGCCTGCGGAACATTGTCAGCTAGTTAGATGGAAAGTTTATTCTAAATTTCTCTGAGAACCAGCGCAGGCCCTTTTAACATCATTTTTGGTTTAACGTACAAAAAGCTATGTATGCAACTGAATCCAGGGGCCATCACCGTCATCATTGTTATTATTGGCCGATAGCTGTTGTCGAGCCGTTGGTATACACTCGTCACTCGTCGATGCAATGGAGGTAAAATCTCGAAGCCCCCCCCCCCACTATAGTGCCACTACCGGCTTCTAATCACAGCAGAGCTTGTGGAGTGGAGGTCATACGAGCCAGCACTTAGCACGAGCTAACGTCCAACGGTGACATCTGAGGGACATCGGCGAAACGGCCGAGCACCCTAATTGAGGTTTTATTGTATTAGCAAGGGCAAAAACTTTCCGCTGCAGCCTTGTCCTCGTCGCACGTACGAGATCATGAGATCATCAACCGGTCCGAACCCCTCTGCCAATATACAGCGCTGAGACTACTCGTGACGCCTTTAGAGAAGCTCCTTGATCTTGTCTTTCCCTCTTTTTCTTTTTGCCGTATATATACATATATATATATATATATATATATATATATATATATATATAATATATATATATATATATATATATAAGTTTACTCTCCGCAGGAAACTAATGGCACGGCAGTACGGACGATTCCTTACACCCTGAGGACATCTTCCAATAGCTTGTCCGTTTGTCGTACTCCCATTGAAGCCATTATCGCTAATTTGTGTATAGAAAGTTATCTACCTGATACGTTTTTTGTCCAATGTACCTACTTTGCAGCCGTCAATCGATATATGCCTATGTAGCAAATTGAGCTAATCTACTTAATGGTGTTTTTTCGACTTTATTATTATTATTAATATTATTCTGATGTTGGCCGGCGATGTTCGCAGTGCGGTGGCCACCCGACCCCCGGGCCTCTGAGGTCAAAGAACATGATCAGTGAAGTCACGGGGCACGGATCGCTAACGAGTTGGTTAACGCCGGTCGTGACCGTGCGAGCTTCGTGCTCGGCGCGCATGCACCATCTTCATGCGGAGTCGTATCGTGGACGTTGTCTTTTTCTACCTACTTGCCCTTCCCCCCGACTCCTGAGGTCTGGTCAGGGTCTGTCCAGCCGGTGTTTGTCTTCATATTTTACAGCTTAGCTTTCTTACTCGTAATATTTACCGTAACTATTCTACTATGGGCCTTATTTGGATGTTGTTCCATGGGCGTGTGCATTTCATGTATCATTTGTTGTTGTTGTTGTTGCTGTTGTTGCTATTGTTGTTTCTACATTGTTGCTACATATGTATGATGTGGTTGTCGTCATGGCAACAATGTGTATTGATACATCTCTCTATTTTGCGTCTCCTCTCATACATTGGACCTACCACCTCCCAGCGGAGAAAGCGTTTCGATTTTTCAAACGTTCAAACTTTCGCACAGCCTTCCGAAAGTGATCGATAATAATCTACCACTATCTACCTACGCCCTGCCGCAGCTCAAAACTAGTCGTATGGATGGCAGTAGTTTTTTTTGGCGAGCGTTCCCTCGACGCGTGGGGGTTTTAGCGGAGCCCAAACGGGGTAAGGTAACATCTGACCTGGAAATGATTACGTCGTGTGTCAGGCTACGCCGCCGTTGGTGAACGTTCGACGGCGCGCCGGACACGGCTAATTCAATTTAGATTGGCAATCTCTCTCTCACTGACTCACCCGCGCGACAGTCTAATGCGGAGAAGGAAATCTGCATAACGTCAACGTGCGGTGCCGCCAGTCGTGTGGGAACGAGCGTGGCGCACGCCGAAATCGATAGGTAGATTGCCCGATTACGCAATGGCCGGCCGCAGTATGCCGCACTGTAGCCACGACAAGCGCGGGGGGGGGGTCTCCTGTTACGGTTCTCCTGGGGTTCGACGCGGCTGTCTGCTGTCTGTGCGCGAGCGACCAAGATAACGACAGACAACCGTGCGACAACAGAAACACTGCCATCATTATGACTTTGATCGTGATAATTAGCATTGCAGGAGCAGTGTCGAATCGATTGATTATATGTATGTATATATTCATATATGAAATGTTTAATTTATTACAAAGAGCTTCTCACATCGGCAGGGCAGGGTGGTTGTTGGTGGTTGCTGTTCCACTTGACCCATCGGCGAAGTAATTGCGTAATCAGTAATTTGATGACTAACCCCGCCTTAGTAATAATAACCAGGAGCCGTGTGTTGTACTGCCAACCTCAGCTCAAAGTTGGGAAGCAGGTGGGCAATCGTTTGCTTCTATGTATTGTTGTCTTCATTTACTCGTTCTCTATTAGACCAGCTGTGCTTCTACGTACGCTGCAAATAGAGAACCAGAACCTAAACTTGATGGCCAGATTGAAGTGTATACGTGCTACCCATCGCCATAGTCGCACAACTGCTGGCTGTAAGTTAGAGCCGTCTATACCACCACCACCTCCACCACCTGTGTAGTAAGTTCGATGGTTAAAACGACAACGGCTAAGAGCTGCTTCTGCTTTGGCGTCTGTTCTGGTGGAGCAGGGTTTTCCCCGATCCGACGATACTAGTCTGGGGTTACTAGTTAGCTAAGAAGATTAGGCAATGGCTTGGCTTGCGTTTTGCCTTTATTTTTTTCCGCGCTCCTGAGAATCCCATTTCGTCGAGACGCGGCCTGGCGTGACGACTCGACCCATTGTGGCAAGTGATATTCGCCGACAACGCGTTTCATAACGTTACGTTTGCTTTAACGTATTCGCTGGTCGTCGGCAGTTAAAAGGTGCACCGTTGCTACGTTTGTCGTGAAGCTTTCATTATTGTTACTACTAGTGGCACTACTGTAAGGGTTTTTACTAATAACCACTACCTCTACTAATACGTACTAATACCCGTCGGTCACAGTAATTGTCTTGAGCAAAAGTCGTCGGTCGAAGATAGTATATATATATATGTTTATACATTCATCATTGGCGCGGTGAGTCATCGATCTCCAACATCACTTATGACTCATAAACGCGTCGCACCCCCGTTAATACCTGGGAATCTCCTCTTGGACAGATTTGCCGCCAAAAGGGACCCCTTAGTTCGCAGTGAAATGACATTGAATTTCATAATAAAGTAGCTGTTAGTCCTTTTGCATTATATATATATATTTATATATATATATGTTATCAGTGCCGTTTTTGCTTGTTTACGGCATGATGACCGCCACGTTAGTAACTCGTTGCAAACAATAGGCACATACATGACATACTCGTGTATTAAGTGTTACAAAGCTTCGTTCCCTCGTGTAAAGGGTAAATGATACCCTCGTATCATTTACCACTCGACCTCGTGGTAGCAAAAGTCAGCAACGAGAACACCCTTGTGTTCTCGTTGCTGGCTTTTTTATAGTTTATGGTGGAGGTGAAGTCATGTAGGTACGTGGCCCATTCGTACTGTCGTTGTTGCCGTGCCATTTCGGCATTTTCTGCCCCGCACTTCTACAAATAGCGGTAGTAAAAGTAGCAGTATTAGAATAATACCAGCAGCAGCAAAACAGCAGCTCGTCGTTGTCATTTTTCATGTTGTCCATTTTATGTTGTCGTGGGTTAACTTCTTAAAGCTCTCCCTCTATCTAAGCTCACCAAGCACAACAATAGCGAATGCAGGAAAGAGAAACGGTTGAAAGTAAGACAAGGAAAGGCAGAGAGAATGAAACTAAAGCACGTAGATACCATATGCGCGGCGACTACATCGGGGCAAGCTTTGGCGGGCTATGCCTGACAAACATTCTCAATATGCGTTTACGCGTCATGTCGTATCTTTTGTATTCAACGAGAGCCCATTTTAACGAGAAACCCGCCACAATACACAGGATGCGCCTACTGTGAGCAGATCAGTTTCCAGCTTATGTGCACGTCTCGAGTGTGGAGTATATAGTGAAGACGGGAGGACGTGATGTCACCATACGAAAAGGCAAAACATTAACACAGCAAAGTTATTTGCACGCTCTACAAACGGTCGTGGTAGCGGGGACAAATTATGTTACTAGTAGTTAATAACACGACGTTTTGTAGCAGAACGGCGCAGCTGCCTAGAGTTAAGGTGGTTGGCGGAGCCATATGAGCATGTCGTCGGGTAAGCGTTCGTGGCCGCCTAGAGATTCAGATTTAAATCCTCTGGGAACTACGTGCGGAGCGTCATTGAGCGAGATAAGCATAACAAAGCTCGACATAACCACACATACTCGTTCACCAGCTCTATTCGGCAGGCCTTATGGCCGAATTTGCAAGGCGCACGTAGCGGTTTAGGTCTCAAATTAAAATAGCGATTCAAGGAAATGGTGGTTCGTGCGTTCAATAACAAATACGTCCGTTAGAAATGTCCCTACCGGCACGAGCACAAATTAGCTTCTTTTGTTATTTACGCCCATGCAACTATATGCCCTCCGTTCAAGATTAGTGTGGTGTGTGTCTGTGTGAGACTTTATGTGTAACGGTCTGCGTATGTCCGGGCGTGTTGCCATCGACAATGTGTTGAGTGCGCTCGCTTGTTGTTTCACATGCGCAGGTCGCCGGGAGACCCTGGGGTCAAGCGGGCTGCTTTGACGATGAGCGTTCATAAACATACGACACTGCCATGTAGGCTTGCTTGGCAGTTTGCCGGCGATAGAGTTTCCGTTTTAGGCCCTGCATCTTTTCGACAGGAAGCGGAACGTGCCTGGGAGAGCACGGTAGGACGGGGGGGGGGCAAGAGGTAGATAGAAAGCGGTTAAGCTCATCGACAATAGTGAAGCCATCAGCTCCAGAAAAGGGCGCCATCCGTCGCTATGGCAAGCGGTGTTGGCAGAGCTAACGAGTTCAGCAGTTAGAGCGGAACCATGTGCTCGCGCCTTGCCCGTGTTTACCCCTCTCTATCTTCTCTCTCTCCATCTCTGCCTTTTTCGATCTCTAGCCTCTGCGCCCTTGCGGTCGCTCCAACGATCGGTGTAGCGCTGTTCATTTTTGCTGAGCTCCCCGATAGCATGTTCCAGTTCCCAGCGCCTCGAATCGGCTTCGACAGATCCTGGACGTCGGGCTTGCTCCACTCTGCGCGTGGTGGCGCGCTGACTACCCCTGGGATAGCCTGCCAGTCGCACGCACAGTTGGGCTGACTACTGGGGTTGTACGACTGATAATATTAGTAGTAGTATCGAATCATTGAAGATACGCGTCACGGTGATTGCACGCCCGCAGGTGAAAGAGAGTGATTTGGGATTAAGTTAAACTTCGTGAAAACCCCTTTGAACCCTTGTAGAAGTAAAACAAGAAATAGGAAGCAGAAGTTGTCGAAGAAGCAGTAGCAGCCGCCATCAAATTCCTAGTAAAAGCGGTAGCCACGGTCTTGATCGATGCTGCCTACCTTCGGCCATCTCCGCCCACCCCCGCTAACGCCTTATCGATCAATCGATGCCAGGAAAAGAGCGGGCGTCTCAAATCCATCATGTGATTCGTGTTGCGTGTCAAGGCGCCCAACGTTGTCAAAACTCGCCAATCTCACCGAGGCATATAGGTGTGCTATTTCGATATATATATATATATATAATGTTACTGCGCGCTGGCTAACGGCTGCAAGTGTCCTGTGGCCGGCATGGGTGACACCTTTGCTACCCTCTATCCGTGTGCCCTTTCTTCCTCCCTCGATTTCTGTGTTCCCAGTTTACTTGTGAAAGTAAACCTAAAATTGCGTTAACGGCTCTTCAACTAGAAAAAAAAGCAGGCATACCTTTCAGTGTTATAAAACACATAGTACAATGGCATGGCACGTTTCTGTAACGGAGCTGTTAAACAACAGTCGTGTACCAGGAGGAAAGGCCACCGCCAACACCAATTGCCTGCAAGACGGCATTATATAAGTAGCACTTTGCATTAAGAAGCTGGTGCAATATGTGCACAGATGTGAATTTACAGTTATGGCATTTTACTGAACTATTCAAACACACACATATATATATATACATGCCACAAGGTTGGGCCATAAAATAATTGATTTCTAGCGCTAGCACTCATTTCTTTACCGTGTTATTGGAGTATGTCTCCTAGCTTTATAAGTGCGGGTTCATTGGACCACTTCTCTTTATATTATACTTGCACATGTATATATATATATATGCCTTAGTCAGTCAGATGTTTGCTTTCAAAGCATTTCGAGCTAAAATTCTTGCTTTGAGTCGACACAGAGTCACACTTTATATCATTGGCGTGAGACATGAACAGAAGTAGTTTCCGAGATTAGATTAAATATGTTCTTCCAATAATCTGGAGACGGTGTTGACCTTTGGCAAACACTGGGACAGCCAGTGAATTTCTTGCCGTGTTTAGATCACAACACAAACAAGAGAAGATATCCCTTCGTTATATAGCGTGGCAAGATCTATTGTAGGCCTCCTATCTCCAACATATCGTCCGGCCGATGGTTGAAGTTTGTCTATAGGATCCTTTCTGCTGTAGGAGCAGTTGTTGAATACTGTTGCATTTATATGAAGAGAGCCGCATCTGTCGCCGTCGTTAAGTACCTTTGTTTGAAATCCATTCATTTGCGCGGGCAACCAGCGTCAGCGGCATTCAGTTCGCGCGTTCAAACCCAACGGACACTCCTCCGTCGTCATCGCAGCAATAAAGACTACACAGTCGAGCCGTCAGAGAGACGGTAGCTAACTAGTAAAGCAAAGTGCTTGTGTCTTCTTCTCTTGGTGTAGAATAGTACGGCAATTCGGGGCAACAGTCACATAGACGAGAGCTTACGGTTGACAAGATAGTCAACAATTTGGTGCCGTGACCAGGATTCGGGACTCGTCTGTGACGTTTGCCGACCGAAGTGGCTGTCCTAGCCTGCCGTACTAATGCCCCCTCAGCGGTGGCTACCTGGAACAACTTGTTCTAGCGTTTACACATGCTAAGCCGACCGCCACGACTTCGGCGCGTTTGGGCTTAATTCTCGAAGACATCTAGTTGATTCCGTCGCCTCGTAGACTGTGTGAGTGAATCCAACAAACGTTTCGGAAGAGTTGGAACTCGGCGTCATGATGAGTACTACCGATGACGACAACTCGCTGGCTTCGCTGCGGCGAGCACGTGGCCTAGAACGCCGGCAGCTATCACGAGCAGCCGAGAAGGCGAAACAGTGGGACAGTGATGTATCCCGACCGGACAGAAATGTGATAGTGGACTTGATATCAGTTGTGAAGCAACGTCAACAAATAATACGTGAACTGGATCTACAGGTGTAATGTCGAACCATGTAACTTTGCGAATGTTATCTGATGTAATGTTCGAGGAGGAAGAAGCTCACTGTGCCGAGTATAGTGACAAGGCGATGACGACACTCGCCATCCTGACTCGACTGGTTGGTGGCTGCAGCACAGCAGTGCCTTCTACTCTGACACAGTCGTTATATCGAATACCGGGGGTATTCGCCAAGCGTCCACCACTTGGTTGGCTTATTGGTGGCCCCGTGGAAAAGCGAGTAAATGCCACGGTGCAATCCGTCCAGGGGCACTGCTGTTATACCACTCCGACCGCGTCTGTTGGCGACATCGAGAAATTGCGGTCGCTTGACAAGCTTGGAATAGAGCCATCTACAGAGACCCGCTTAACTAAGGAAGAAGAGACCCTGCGAATGTTGTTCGAAGCAACAACCCAGCATCAGGACGTCCGCTATACGGCGACTGTTCCGGAGAAGGATAGCATCGCGAACCTAGGCAATAACAAGACCGCGTTGCCACGACTCGATGCTACACTCATCAAGCTGAAACGTGACCCTGATAAGCACGAAAAACATAACGACGATCTGATGACCTTACCCCGCAGCGGGTATGCCGAAGAGGTTTACGACTCCCAGGCTGAGGGACCATCTGAGCGTGACGAACCCAACTATTTGTCTCACCATCGCGTCGGCCCCTACGAGAGGTCTCGAACTGTAGAAATACTCGCCAAGCGGTTGCTGCAGCGGGTTGCTAGAATATTTGATCCGGTTGTATGGATGTTACCGTTTGTGCCACTCGGTGAGAGTGAAATTGCCGTGCCAGAAATCGCGCGCTCGCGATTTGAGGACGGGTACTGGGAGGGCCAAGTCTTGAATGGCCTGGCTACTCGAGAGACGTACAGCCACCCTAACAAGAGGATCGACGCCCATGAGCTGCACGTATCTGCGGATAGATCTGAAAGGGCTTATTCTGCCGCTGCTTACATTCGGACGTTGCACGACAGCGGCTCAGCTGACGCGGCTCTCCTGATGGCAAACTCAATAAGGGCCGCCCTGCACAAATCGCTCCAAAGAAGATTGGTCAGTTTTGAACTGCTCCGATTAATTCGCGGCCAATCACCTACGCCAGCGGTGACCCCGGGGAGCTTCGCGCGATCACGCCTGCTGACTTCCTTCACGCCGCGACGCCACAGCCGTTGTGCGCCGCACTTCCACTCGACCCACTGGGAGGGACGGCGCTTATCGGTGACGGTCCAACTCGTCCTGATCTCAACCGCGCGACCAGGGACATGACTCGCTATCTCAGGGATCTCTCCGTTCGACGGAACCGCGAATATCTGCTTCAACTACGTTCAGCCAACATTGACAGCCCGGGAGGTAGTCAATTAACACCGTCCGCTATGGATCACGCGTCTAGAACGGCTATGGGGTTATTAAAACGGGGACCGTTTTCCCGGGGAGTGTTGCATTTATATGATGAGAGCCGCATCTGTCGCCGTCGTTGAATACCTTTGTTTGAAATCCATTCATTTGCGCGGGCAACCAGCGTCAGCGGCATTCAGTTCGCGCGTTCAACCCCAACGGACACTACCGTACGATCTCAGTCGTGCGACAACCACTCCTCAGTCGTCATCACAGCAATAAAGACTACACAGTCGAGCCGTCAGAGAGACGGTAGCTAACTAGTAAGACAAAGTGCTTGTGTCTTCTTCTCTTGGTGTAGAATAGTACGGTAATTCGGGCCAACAGTGACATAGACGAGAGCTTACGGTTGACAAGATAGTCAACAAATACAATCGATGGCGAAGATCGATTCGTCAAACAATACCAGCAGAGAACAACCTTCGGTTGTCACGCGCTGGTAGCAAATGCTTGTTTCTTCATCCTAGACTTGCGCAAATTTGTCTTTGTGAAATAACAGAGGAAACACAACAATATACGTTTGTTGCTTTTTTTCACACGCGTATGTTTGTCTGTAGGTCTGTGTCGGCGATTCGCCGATAGTGAGCGTTAGAGTACAGTTCCATCAGTGTTTAAATTTGTCGTTTGAGCAAAATCGAGAAGGGAGCAGTGATGTTCCTTGTTGTGCTCAGTTGCCTCAACTGCTAGAGCAGCAGATGGCAGTTGTTATTTGCTAAAGCTTTCAGCAGTCAATATTAGCTTTTCCACGTCTACCTAAAAAAAAAAACGAAGTGTAGATTTGGCTAAAAGGTCTCAGCCCCTATGCAACTCTTCCCTGTGTCGGCTAGTTGGAAACTACTACACTACTATAACATACTCGTATGTTGTCACTTTGCCGTTCTACTGATTAGCAAAGTCACACCGTGCTAGACGTATCTGGCTTTTCCTCAGCAAAGCAAGAATGCAGCAAGGGAATAACGCTCAAGCAAATTTGCTATCAAGAAGGAAGAAAAATCCTGCCCGAGCAGGGTCTGCCAGGGTTTACCGATGGAAACGGCCCGGCCGGCCAGGTCTACATGCGTCACCGCCACACTTTGAGCTATATTTGGAAGCACGAAGTAATTGACGTACGTCCATTGTTATCGTTGCATATTTACTTTATCTATTCTAGTCGCTGTTACAAACGACTTGCAGAAATGGCACTGCAGCACTAAGCTGATTGCGTATGGTCAACGTATTTTTAAATGGGCTCAATTTTGTCGCTCATCAGAGACACATCTGATTATAGATTTGGGCGTGCCGCTCGCGCGTCCGTAGCCAATCGTTAATTATTCAATGATATATTGCATTCTTTGTGCCATAGATACACCGCCGGTACGTAATATGATACATGCAATATTTATCGGAAAGTGTTTAATAATCACATCTACGCAGAACTACCACTCTCCTCGGCCGTCACTGCCTAAATATATCTTGACCAAGCTTTGTTAAAGTATTCATTCGATGTAAACGTTAATTGCTTTCGCAGCAAACAAAACTCTTTAGACCAAAAGCAGTTCGATGGAAGACGCGAGAAAAATAGTTGAATGCTGCACGGCAAAATGTGAATTAAATATTGCGCTGCAAAAACGTAATAAACAGACAAGGTGGAAAAACGGCAGCGGACAAACGATCAGGTGCTTACAATGATTTTTTAATACCTGCAATACTCTTATAGGTAATTATTCGTCGGGGGCATCTATAACGTGACAAGTAACCCGGAAGCTTCTCTCATATGTGTGCGCTTTAACATTTCGGAATACTATAATTTGCGAGGTACGATGATGTATGAGTATGCAATCTATTTCGATGGTCAAAAACAAATGTGTGGTGCAAAACACTAACGAGCTAGCTGGCCTAAATCACTGCGCCTACTTAGATTCTGAACTAGACTGCAATTTGTGAAAATCCGGTTTCTAATTTAGGTAGTCTTCCATAACTTGAAAATGGACTAACCAAGCTTTACAATTAAGTAGCCAGTCTTAGTTGTCTTTGTGCGAAATAGATATTATCAAGTGCACCTTTTAGGGCAGGTTCGGCCAACTGACCACCGTAAATAGCTGTAATAATAAATGGCATCAAGTTAATTGTGTGTAGTAATTACTAATAAAACAGATTGAATATAAAGCCGCCTGACGAGGGAGAGCCTCTCTTTGTTGAGTTAATTCTAGCAAAAGGGCCGTCTGCGAAACTGCTGCTGCTGTTGCTAGCATTTTTCCCTGGGTAGGAAGTGCATGACATTAACGATGCCATTTAGCCAAAACAGGCCGTTTATGAGATGTCCTTATAGAAGCGGGTGCTTACTGGGCATAGGAGAGCCTAGCTGAATCGTAAAAAGCTCTTGGGGAGCCTTGGCCTGTAGTGTGTGTGTGTGTGTTTGGACGCCGGCGTCTATCACCAGCATCGTTATTATCCGAGTGGGGTCAGCTCCGTTTACTGGGCAAACATCGGCATCCTTATACCGCTATTCCTATTAATACCCATTCTCTAGTGGTGACTTTTCCTACGAAACGCTTTGCCCGCTGAACGGCTCGCTGCAGTCATTGGGCATTTGGGATTTGGGAACGGTTGGATAGGGGGTGGGGACTGGGCAAACAGTTATGTTTCCAAATGCGGAAATGAAAACCATCTTCCTTCGTACCGAAGGGAAAAGTCAGAAGACGGAGGGGGTGTAAGAGAGAGGGAAGAGAAGGATTGGGTTGTGGTTTCAGACTTCATTTCAAGACAGTAAGGCGGCCATATATGAGGAAGGTATGCGAGGGTGCACATATACTTCTAAGCAGCTCAGCGTTATCGCGCTGTCAACGGTTCGAGCACCCCAACGAGCCTGATAGACCGGTAGGCTGGTAGACTCTTCGAGCTGACCCGTTACCACGGACCAGTAACGGTTCACCGTCACTTTACTGCACAACGGGGCTATCATGTAACTGCACAACGGGACAGCAGCAGGAATTCGTCACCTTGCATAGAATCAGCACATTTTGCAAATGCCGAGACCAGGGTGCATCCTGATATACAAATAGCATCCATACTCCTTGTGACAGGGATGCGGGAGGCAAAACCGTCGCCACTGTTCCTTGTGACAGTTCACGTCGGACAACGCAACTCAAGTGATGTATGTACTGCTTACGTTGCTGAGTGTCATTCACTCGTGGTGGTTATGCTTATTCAGCCAAGACATAGAGCTAGTGGTAACCAAATAGGGCGTTGGCTGGCAAGGTCGAAGTTTGGTGTGGCATGGGACTTATTCACGACATAGCTACTGTCGTACAGTTCTCTTACATGGCATCGTAAATAATTCGACACTACGGATTCGTTGCTACGTTTATCGCTACCGAGATGTGCCCTGCCTCTGAATCGATTTCTTTAGATTACAGACGTTGAATGCTAGTCGGCACCCGTATTTAACGGAGTCATGGCTAGTTAGAGGATGGTCATGGTTAAATAACCTTCTTCTAAATACTTATCCAGATGCGCTGAAGTTTGTATAGGACGCAGATTATGCGATATGGCGATACCCCTTAACTAACGTTGTTTGGGCTTCTCTCAAACAGAGGTATTAGCTATCGCGATTGTTTGTTTACTATCTATCTACCTCGCCTGATGAACGAGCCTCCCAAATTCATTGAAATGTGTATCTAGACCAGATCGCAATAAGTTTTTACTAGAATTCTTCAAAGCTTATGTGCGCAATTAGCTGTTTTCGTCGGCCAACATAATTTATTTATGCTAATGTCGCATTTTCATCAAATAATCGACGTGTCTCCGCGAGACACACGGAAACATTCGGTGCTTCTTAAGTTTTATTATCTGGATAAGCTTTGCGCATTTGATCTGATTCATCAGCGAGTTTACCATGAACGGAGACAGCTGTTAATATTTGATTTATCCTCTTCCCCATTCTGCCAAGTTTCTCGGAATCAGTGACCATAAGAAGTTCTTCAGGATGGCGCAAACGGCGAGCAGCATTATGCTCGGTCTTGTGCGATGCAGCCTAATTGGAAGAAACAGCTTTATCGGTTGTCCGTGTTGCTGCCGTACTTCTTTGGCAGCGAACACGACGTTGTGACTACGATGTGCGATTTAAAATAATTAATTATGAATAATTATTGCAAAGTTTATACACACATTATATATCAGTATCATTATCCATATCATTTGTCTACGATAGTTGTTAATTTAGTCTTAGATTATCACACTTAACGTACCACAGCTTCTATTTTGACACAGCCAAATCCTAGGAACAGTCTTTGTGTCTTTACGCAGTATCAAAATTGTCGCATTTTGAGTGTTTTTCTTGCTCTTGTCCTCGATAAACTTATGTTTGTTTTGTTTTCTAGTGTCAATCAATAAATCATTATCGACTATGTTTCTTATTGATTATACCATTGGCACCATTATTTATTATAACACGGGCTTACTATATATATATTATATATATATATATATATATATATATATATATATATATATATATATATATATATATATATTAGGAAGAAGGCATTGAAGCCATTTAAAAAAAGTCTTAGTGTTGCGTCATACCAGCCGTTATCGGCTACTGGATCGGTTACTCTCTTCGACACACGTCCTCCCGAGGACAGATGCGCAACCAATATATGAACCAATAAGTAGTTAATCAATCACTCTTGTGTCAGTTAATCACCAAGATGAAGTCAAATAAATGATTACTAGCATTGACGCGAGTTCTATCCAAGCACCGCTTATCGCTTTGAATATATATATATATATATATATATATGATCGGCAAGATGAAGTGGAATAAAAGACTACCAGCATTGATGCGAGTTTGATCTCGGCACATACCTTTTTGAAAGCGACCTTTCGTAAGATGACGTAGGATATATACATATATATATATATATATATATATATATATATATATATATATATATATATATATATACTAGTAGTAATGAGGAAAAGCGATGCCACGTTAGTGTGCCTACTGGAATGATCCGAATGAAACGTTGCAGTTAGGGTATATATGCAGATGACAGCATTTTTGATGGACGCTGTCTCCGCCTATACGAGTAGTTACCAATGTGAGTATCTCACCCAAAAACCAGGAATGTCTGCACTGAAAACCTTCGTGCGAGTTGTGTTCGCTGGCCTCGTCCAGACGACCCAAGCTATGAAGAACGGCTAATACGGAGTAACAAAGCTCGACTTAATTAGAACGCATACACGATGATGAAATGCAAAACATAGACAGAGTCCTTACGAGGAGTGTTGCGTATGGATTGTGGCTGCTGTGTATCGCTGGTACCAGCCGTTTCAGCTCTTCTATTGCAGCTGGGAATTTAGTTAGCAATGGCAGACGAAGCCTCACAGGACTTTGTGAGGGTGGCGGCTCGCACCTCAAGCTTCTCCAATCGCCTGGCCAGTGCGCTGAGCTTCAGGCAGTCTCTGAGTACCTGAGGGGCGTCTGGAGGATGTTTGGGAGTCACCCTGCTGCGGGACTGCGCGGATGTACCGCACTGGGTGCAACTGCGTCTACGCATTCTCCTGCGGCTGGCATTACTAGTGTTGTTGTTGCTGTTGTCATCATTGTTGTTGTTCTTGAAGTCGTAATTTTGTCGCTTTTGTTGTCGTCAAGACTGTTGTGACTGCCAACGCGTCCGCGGTTATTGTAATTTCGTTTCTGCTGTGCATTCCTCCAGAGGTATTTATTGCGTTTGTTGTTAAAGTAGCGACCATGGGTGGCCATGGCCATACTGCGGACAATTGGTTAGATCATTAAGCAGTTGAACGGGCACAAACAATCCACAGCGCTCCTGAGGCAGAGCATCGCCTTACATGTTCAAGGCGGCAATGCGAGAATAACTATTGACACGCTCTTGACGGGGAGAGGCCTGGCTGAACTGATGTATATATATACGAATGCCTAGTGGCAATCATTTTATAACCAAATAAATTAGAATTGTGTGTATTAAAATAGAGTATTGTTGTTACGTTTGTTAATTCAGAACCCAAAAAATTACATGGCCTATTTCACGGAGAGCAGAGTTGCATAAACTTGGCATTATATAAGTGTGTGATTCAGTCATAGGTTGCGGACTAAGTGCCGAAAAGATCACGTAATCGTGATATAATTTCGTTCTTGTAGTGCTGCTATTCTCATGGGTTATTACCCTCATAAGATGACTACGTTTCTCGTCGTAGATTTTGATACGGATTAGATTAATATTAGCTATTCGCTTTGATGTCGCTTTCAACGCGTTATTCTGATGCTCTTTACAATTCTTCAGCTTACGTAAGCGAATCGACTACACACACTTCCGTAATCGTAAGAAGTTTTCACGATCATGATTATCCCTTCCTTAAGCCTGTACCTTGCCATCCTGCACCCTATTCGGCAATAAGAGTCAGTGTCCTCGCTGGCCGCTTAGTTTTAAAAGCCACAGCTTTCCTGCGACTACGCAGCATGGGGTGAAAAGTATGCTCTTCCCAGCTGGCACTTCAGACATAGCACTAGCTCGGCAAGCATATGCCTGGCGTATGCCTTTTAAATCGTCCCAGAAGCGGCGTTTTACTAGAACTTTGGACGCGGCGCTCAGTTGTATAAGCGAAGAACACATAGTTCAAGTAACCGTCAAACGGACACTCGGGCTCCATTGCATATGCTCAGGTAACGAAGCGAACAACAGTGTTTCAGCTAAATCTCCGATTTTATTTCAAAATAACTCACGTCGAGTTGCGTCCAACTTTGTGTATATATATATATATATATATATATATATATAGAAAATATTGTGATGATTTATTAATCATTTACAATACGTTTGCACACTCGGCAGTGCTCGCCTAAATATATATATATATATATATATATATATATATATATATATAAATATATATATATAAAATCGTCGTTACTCCCAATAAAGGAGGTGCGTACATATTTACATATACGCTGTTATTACTGGCCGTGTCCCCACGGCCCCACTGGCCCGGATCCATTAGGTAACCGGCAGCAAGGCACAGGGAGGGCGAGGAGGGCTGTGACGCAAGGGAGGATAATTGTCGCGCGCCCACATCCATAAAGTTGTGGCTGGAAGTGCGAGACGTCGTCAACGTGCGAGGCGAGGCGAGACGTCGTATTTTCTTCATACTCTGCACGTAACTGCACGCATCATATACATAGACCGGTAGATGCGAACACACATGCGGTCACACATACATACTTATATATATATATACATACATACATCTGTATATGTACGCATGCGACCCGAGACGAGCCACCAATGATGTCCAAACCATATATCATTATTATGATGACATTTGTAATGCAAATCTTGTGTCATCTCATTTTCTCTCTTCTATCCGGCCCGCTCTTTTTTTTGTGCGTTTCGCCTTGACACCAAGTACTCATTGCCACCATCATCAATATCACCACCACCATCATCATCGTCGTTATCATCACCATCTTGCGGTACAGTACAGAGAGTGGCGGCGTTGGCGGCGGCCGCAGCCCTGTTTTTCGCACCCGTCTTGTTGGGCCCTCGGCACCTCGAGTCGAACAAGTTTCGCTCGTGGACGACTCGGTTCTCGCCTGGCACTGTCGTGGGTCGCCACGCAGACCACAAGCAGACCGTTGGCCTCTACGTCTTCGGCTTCAGTCTTCAATGTTGTCGGCCTGTCAGCGTGTCTGTCTGTCTGTTTGTATGTATGCGTGGCTGTTGCTGCCGGTTCTCTGCCTGTTTCTAACTGTCGGACGGTACGTCGGTTGGTTGGTCGGACGGTCTGTCTGACTGTGGTCACTGTGTGGAGGGGGGCTTCACTGGGTGTGCGTGTCGCTCGGCGGCCCGGCCAAGCTGGTTCATTTCCCATCCTCTATCGCTGGCCTGCCGGCCTGTCGTTGCCTTCGAAGCCGTTAGAGAAAACTATGAGCCGCTATGTGCGCGAGTTTTTGCAGGTCCCCTTGCCGACTCCCAGACGCGCGTCCCCACACACAGCAAGCACACGTCACGTTCTGCTCTCCTTGCTCCGTATAGTAATACCACCCTTCTTTTCTTGCTTTGGTTCACTCTTTCTAACTTTCATTCTTCTGTCGGTTTTCTCGATATGCCCCCTGTTCTCCTTTGGACATCCCTCTTCTTCTCAACTCTTTTTCTCTCTCTCTCTTTCTCTCACCCAGTATAAATATATATATACTAACCCGCCACCTCTCTCCCGCAGTGCAAGTTCCCCTTCCTATGAACTGGTCGCTGGCGGCAATGAAGGTTTTGGTTGTGGTGCTGGCGCTGGGGTGGAAGCTGTGGTTATGGCACTAAAGGTAGGCAAAGGCGTTATGACGCCCGAAGTCGACAATGGTAACAACGAGGACGTCGAGTAAGACGACGACGACAACAACAGCAACGAGAACAGTGACGACCCCATCGAGCCGACCCCCGCGGGACGATGCGGGCCGCTGATGGCAGAGACCGTGGCTGCCCATAACGGCAACGACGGTCACGACAGAGGGAAGCCGTCGTTGAAAGCGCTGCCGTCGTCAGCGCCAGTAGCGCCAGTAGCGACAGGCGCGCCAACCGCAGAGCCTTGGTTGGGGCACTGGTGCCGGTTGCAGATGCCCTGCGAAATGACAAAAGGACGAATCGGCGCCTCAAACGCCAAACGAAAGGGCCGGGCCGTCGGAGCGACACACAGAAACGACGACCGGACAATCAAACGAAACCAAACGACTACTTGGTCTTCTTTTCTTTCGTTGCAGATGCCACCGGTCGTGCCACTTGCCTCTATCGCCTTTCGCTTGCATTTCCCATTTTGTTTCCCTCTGTTTTCCCCCTGATGGGATTCCCGTGCGCTCGTCATTTTCTTATTCTATGTTTCCCTCTATTTTATATATATATATGTATATATACATACGTATATGTGTGTCCGCTACTCCTGCGCGACTCCCACATTCAGACAGCCCGCAGAGCGACACAGGCATGCTTGCAGTTGCTACAGCTGGCGGCCCTATTTATTAGCGTAGAGGGCAAAGAACGCTCGAGCAGCTCGCTCGGCTCGTTTACCTCGTTCACAGGCGTTTTTCACACGAAGGCTCGTCTCGAGCGCGCGTGCTCCGAACGAAGCCACGTCGCGAGGGGTTTGCCGCGTGCCCCACTCGCCTCCAGGCAGCAACAGCAGCACCACGCTCTGCATACTGTTATTCTTATTCGTTGTGTTGCTACAACTACTTAACAATGGCGGCAATGCATGCACTGAGTCTGCAACGTATAAAAACCGATTTTTTATTATAACTAGCGCGGTTTCACACGGAAAATGCGGGCTACGCCTTTACCCGTGGACGTTTGGCGTTCGGATCGAACCGGCAACTTTTCGCTTGGCACCAGAGTTACTTGCCCCACCGTTCTCCAAATCGTCGCGTCGTCGAGTGGTTCGAAAAGCATAGAAACGACCGTTCTGGTTGTACTGTTATGGGTGGTGTTACTTGTGGTTGATGTTATTGCCGTTTTTTGTTGCCCTTGTTGATTTTGATATCGCTGTTGTTGCTGTCGGCGTGTTGCTTTGGTAGCTTTGTCTGACCGATGCAATGATACATCGCTGCAACATTGGCGGGGAGGGAAGACGAAATCGTTTGCGGAAGAAACTTTTCTGCAATGCAAAATTCGTCTCTTTATTAGCCTACTGCCGAGTGAGAAAGACTTCAAGTCATGTGTACATCTATATCTCTAGCTCGAGCCAACATAACACAGGTTGTACCGTCTATATGTCTAGCTCGAGCCAAATGAATTCGTAACGATGCGACTCGTCAACCTGCAATCTGCTGTTAGGCTCCTCAATGCACGTCATTTCAACCGTATGGCGTTGTTTATATGTTTGCCATTCGAAACTGTTTCCCGTTGAAGAGGTTTCATCGCAGTTAATCATGTTTGCTTAAACCTGAGCTCTGAGATCTCGAGCTACGGGCCTGGCGCAGCCATCTCTTCAATGGTCAGCAGCAGGCCATCATCAAAGCAACAGCGCTACGCAAACAGCCGGCCGCCGCGTATCCCGCGACCACCACGGTCGTTGCCGCCGCATTGAATGCGACACTGACGAACAGCACACGACGGCCCCGGTCCACTGATTAGACTCTTGTCTTGCACAAGTGAGGCTTACCACATCTTCATTCATCAACATTCGACATTCAAGTCTCAAACGGGAACGACTTGTTTAGCCTCTATGGAGGGAGCGCTGTATGTCGGGCAGGCAGCGTTTGACGTGCTTATGCATATGTATTTATATAGAGATAACGGCAGCTTTTTAATGTGTTGTTATATACAGATAATGGCAGCTTTTTAAGGTGTTGTTATATACATATAATGGCAGCTTTTTAATGTGTTGTTATATATATATAGATAATGGCAGATTTTTAATGTATTGTCATATATAGATAATGGCAGCTTTTTAATATGTTGTGTGTGAAATCGATGTGCCAATCGGCCAGATCGATAGTATCTCATATGTGTCTTGGCGATTTATACTCGGTAAGCACGAACGCTGCTGAGCTTAATCAGCTAATTTGTTAATTATTATTACTATTATTCAGATGTAATGTTGCGCGTCCGTTTAATTGGTTGGGCCCACTAAGATTGGCTGGCAACAGAGCGAAGAAAAAACAGCTTAAACATGTTGCAGTACAAATAATTGTAGGCATCTAAACACACGTAGTAGACTAAAATGCACACCTAGCTGTTGCTGGCTGGTGCCAGCAAGCCGGAGATTATCGTTGTTCTGTGATTTCGAGTTATCATATGCGCTGGGTAATTCTTAAATATTAATAATTTTGATATACTATAGTATACACATTAATGTTTATTGATTTATTTAAAAAATGCAATTATTTGTTATTAATTGAAAATTGGAAATATGCCTAATGTTATTCTAATTCTGAAATACTTATAATAACTAACCGTATTTTTAATTGAGATAAACTCCGCACGGTTATCATGGAACTAACTTTTTCGTTGTGGTTGATGGTGTAGCATAACATGTCGCAATTGAATCGCTTGTGCAAAATAAGAGAAATAATTAAAGCTGGCGGTTAAGCCGTGGTATAAAATAATATGTATTTTCAACAAAGGGTATTTTAAGCAGTTTATGTACGTATGCAGGCTTTTGACTTGATGTGGTCACGATGCCTGGCATGCATGCACACATTATTTTTTGCCGTGGTGAAGTGATCAATATATACGGTTGCATGCTTTGTCATACTGGCTACATGTGCTCAGTGGAATCTTTACTTGTTTTTCAGGTGAGGAATTCATCTAAGGCGTACGGTGCTTAGCAAGACCAGCCGGCACTCGTCTAATTGTCTTCTACTACTAAGTTTCTTAAGTCAGCACCCAATTCTCGCAGTCACCTCCTATATTTCTAAAGCATCGACTGGCACATCGTCTGTGGTCGAGCCCCGCGTGGCGTTGTGGGTGCATTCGCCTGCGCCTCGCGACCGGAGGAGACACATAGCAGGTGCGCGGGTTCGAGCCCCACCGTTGCACCGATTTGTATTTATGGGGGTAGTCCGTCTATGAAGCAATGCAAGCAAGCAGTCCCGAGGACGTTGAAGGGATCTTGGCTGAAGGTCAGCCCGAAAGCTATACTTTACATCGTCTGTGGTGTATTGACGTACTCTAAATGTAGCTATCATTATCGTACTCTTAACGTTGTTCCTCTAGTTGTTGTTCTCTTTGAGTTTCGTTCATTGCAAGCTTGTTGGGCCGGAGTGGGCCGGGCAACCTTGTCCTCGTTACGCTAAGATCGTTTCGTTCGCTGTGATACAGTGTGTGTCACGTCGATAGCCGACTAGCTTCGGACTCTCGCTAAATCATGCTATCAGAAGAGCTAAATGATCGTATCATATATTACTGTAAGATGCATTATCTATGCTGTAGTCGGGCATAAGTCATCGGCCGTGTGTTTCGTCCGCAGTTTGGCTTCGCAACTGCCGCCGCCATCGCCAGGCAATGCCTTCGATCGAGCGGTGGTTGCTGCGACGGCTGAAGGCGCCGAATTCGATGCAGTACACGCCGCAAAGATCGCAAATGCCGGTGCGGGCGGCCCGTGCTACGCAACCCTTGGCGCCCGCTCACGCGTGAGATTGCACTTACTCATTCGGAAAGGGTCGAACGGCGTTCGGTAGTAAGCTCAAGATCTTCTAAGGCGGTTTCGGGGTCACGTGAAACGTAAACTAGAGCATTAAAGTCGACGGCTGTAATGTCACGACCAGAATACCAGCGCCGGACAGTGGACGCGCACGACAATGAAGGCGAGAACAGTACTCATCAGTTTCGACAATCCTTCCCAGATAGCTCGTGTAAGCACACGTTGACACGCTGTCGTGCTTATGAGACTTTTTTTTTTTTATCAAGAGAACATCGAGAACAGCGAGCGTATCGGTATCGCGTTCGAAATATCGTTCTGTTCGACATCTTGTTGCTTGTTGCTGTTGTTGTTGCTGCTGCTGCATCGTAACATCTGCACGCCGCCCCCGTGGGACGGTGGCAGTGTAGCAGATGCCCTCCTGGCTCCACCAGAACGCCCGGCCCAGGCAATCAACCGGCGACGCGGTGCAGCAGGAGAAAGCGGCAACAGCGATCCTCCATTCTCCTTCAGTTCCGTTCCGTCAGGACAGGCAAGCGGACGACGAGCGAGCAGCAAAACGGCCTATGGGCTAGAGAGCGTTCTACGTTGCAACGAGGACAAGCAGCTGGCGGTTGCTGCTGGGCTGCGGCCGCTAGACGCATTTGCGGCCCATGTGCCTTTTGCGGCGCACGGGGTTGCACTTGGTGCAACCGGGTAGCAGTTATAAATGAGCCACGAAGAAAAAGAAGGAATTGCGAACGCGAAGAAAAAGAACGAACCGAAGGGGAATAGGAATAGGGAAGTGTAGAAGGAGGAGGAGGAGGAGACGGAGGAAGACGAGAAAACGGAGCAGAAGAAAAACGAAAAGGAGTTACAACACCTTAGATTCGGCGACTGCTCTCTTTTCCGAGCAGGCGGGAGGCGTAAGCGCCCTTAAATGGCCGGTCGGTTGGCTGGAGGGTGAGTAAGTGGGCGCTATTTGCCCTTTGGGCAGGAGGGGGAGTGGGGAAGGGGCAACAGCCTATTTTAAGTGTGGCGTGTGGTGTATGGCGCCAGGTATTACGGCTTCTGCTTCTACCGTTCCCATTACTACTAGGGTAACCACTACTACTTTTAGTGGATCGTAGTAAAAGCAGTAGAATATATTGTAGTAGCAGTAATAATAACGATAGCGATATAGACCAGCCAGACACCCGAGCCATCCATTCTCCCGCCTGGTTGGTTGACTTGCTGGGGCTATAAGTAGCTAGCGCCATGATCTTGCGCTTGCTCGAGGGCACCCACCAGCGACCCATTAATTCATTCATTTAGTCGCTGTCTGTGACTTACTCAGTCAACGCGGTTGGACGCTCGTACACTGAGCGCCACCGAGTTTGCCCGTCCACCTTTTCACCTGTTTTCCTAGGGTGGTTCGACTTCATTTGACTGCTGTCGTAAATAGGAAACTGCGGCCAACCACAACAGCAACGACAACAACAACAGAGCAGCTGGTGCCGTAGTACGCTTAGGACCACCACGTGCTTTTGGCCTCACAGCTTGTGGGGAGCTCCTCCAATTGCTGCTGCTGTTATTGGCAACTGTCGTTGTGGTGGTGGTGCAGCGTGGACCAAGGCGGAAGGTGAGCAGCTCATTTTGTAGTCGCTCGTTCTGCACTCGTTGAGTCGCTTGCCGTTTTCGTAGACTTTGCGGCAGGGATCTGTTGGGGCGCCTCTTCTACCGTGTCTTCCGCCCTACAATGAGGTCGCGAGCTGCGATGCGCGGTCTGTCTCCACCACTGACTGTCTGGGCTGTTCCTCGTGACGACTTTGTAAGACTTTTCTGCAAGCGCGTGCGTAGGGCCATATATGTATGTATATATATATATATATATATATATATATATATATATATATATATATCCGAAAACAAATTACATTGCAGAGGGGCGTCATTCGTACATTTACGCTTGCTTGCGTTGTTTTCTTTTACTCTCTAGTCTCTCTTCTACTGCACTACCACCATCGATTGAAGCGATCTGCTATCATCCAGTTCATAATGGTAACACGTTTCAGGTGGCGGAACGCACACCTAATTCGAAGTTAATTTGACATTGGCTATTGCGAGCCAAGTATCATCAAGCACCATCACTAACAACTGCTACCTGCAACAACAACAGCAACAAAAACAACGGCAGCACGAACGCGTCAAAGGGCCGTACGTGCCATTATACGCGCCTGAGACGGAGAGGTATCTCGTGTTGTCTGCGCGCGCGCTGGCGCTCCGTGCCATTTTCGTACGCGTGCATTTGCACGTGCACGTGGTTGTGGTCCGTCACGTGTGCGCTGCTGTTTCGCGCGTTTCTTGTATATATATATATATATATATATATATATATATATATAGAAAGAGAGAGAGAGAGGGGACACCAGGTATACTAGCTAGGAAACAACAGTGAAAACGAAAGTAGTGTTGTTAGCCGTGATGACTGTACTGGTAGCAAGTACTATTACCCGCGATGATTGCGGTCGTAATTAAGGTAGTTTCGGAAGCTCTCGTTGTTATCGTCGTTGTTGCTGTTATTGTTTCCGTTGCTGTTGTTGTTGTGGTTGTTGCTGTTGTTGTTGTTGTCGTTGTCGTCGTCGTCGTTTTCGTCGTCGTCGTCACGATCGTTGCTCTTGTCGCCTACTACAGCTATTAAACAGAAGCGACTGATCACCGACGGCAACGACAACGACGACGACGACGACAACGTCAAGAAATACATGGTACGGTTGTGTAGTTGTACACATCGTTGGGCCGGCCGGTGCAGTGGACAGGCCAAGGGGCGAACAACGAAGGAATTAATCTCTATCAGCACGAGCTCTGATAGCGACGGCCTCGAGCGCGGCTGCTCACCAGGCTCAGGCGCTGCCGAGCTACTCAGGCGTTGGAGCAGCTGGAGAGTCGAATGTGAGTAGGGTAGATTTGCGGCCAAGGTAGCCAAAGTCGTTTATGTCAGCGGCAGCGCTGCGCTGCTGACGATGCAGCAGTACCGCGTCGCAACCAACCTCTTCGTCGGTACAGGGGCTGCTGCATTTTCGAAGAGAAACAAATGCTGAGCGAGGCTGGTCGGTTAGTTGTCGGTTGTCGGCCCGTCGTTTCGATGCTTGAATGGCGATTTCTATCCAATGACAGAGCCAAACACAGAGCCAGAGCAAAGGTGAGGCGAGAACGCGAGGGGGAGGTACAGAGAGAGAGAGAGGGGGGAATAGGGCCGTGAGGAGCTAGAGCGACTTCACCGCTCCACGGTGCCTAACCTGACAGACGTCTTAACTCAATTTCGATTAACTCAACGATGCGAGGATGCGTTGATGATGCGACGATTATTTGCTCCACTGCGGCGAACAATGTAGCCTGGGCTCGCACCTTCGATATATATGTATATGTATATATATATATATATATATATATATATATATATATATATATATATGAGAGAAAAATGCATGTATGGCTCGGTGGGTTGTTTCGTTTCCAGTAGAACCGGCAGCGAGAGAGGCAGCAGGCTCTGTAGGAGCAGGACCTCAGCTCCCGCATCTTCACGCTTCCCCATGCAGTACTGTCGAACAATTTTGCTTAGCGCAATACAGCCTACTTTGTCCTCTATTTCAAACGTGGTGGCTAGCAAGGTCATGTAGCCTATAGCCAATAATGGGAATTTATTTGATTTAAATGCGGCAGCATGATATGCAAGGCGGCCGTCAGATAAGTTGTTGTGTCTACATTTATATGACAACATTATTTTATTAACGATTTATTTTTTGTAAACGCAGTCCGGCATAGAGCAGCATATCTTTGAGCGAGTGATCCATTTGCTGATGCTAACTGATCGCCACGCCCAATCTATAGAGGACACAAGACGCGCAAACAGCATGTTTGCATTTAAGCATAAGAGCAAGATGTGTTGTCGAAGATGTGCCCTTTCCGGTGCCAAAGGAGGGTAAACGCGCTAAAAGTCCGCTAGAAAAGATATCACTTTAGTGTCGAAATACGGCTATTGGCGGCGGCGGTGGCATCATATACCGCAAGGTTTTCAACGGGTGGTTCAAGGGCACCCCATCTCTTCCATCCAGCTCCTTTGTGTCTAGTCCGCCCTCTGTACTCTAGGTCGCGTTTGCACTATACACACAGAATCGGTGCGACCGATTTTCAGTACACTTTTGTTGCTTCGTCGACGCTCATCGACCAGTACTAAGCTAGTGTTGTTATTGTTATCACTATCGTCGTCGATGCTTATCGACGAGCAATAAACGGGTGTTGTTATTGTTAGCAGTATCGTCATCGATGCTCATCGCGTCTCCGTAATTTCGTTACCGCTTGTTGCTTGTCTCCCAACGGGCTTCTTTATTCATGCGCGTGTACTCTGCGCTAACAAGTGGCTGGCACCGGCGCCAATTGCAGCAACAGCAGTAGGAGAAGAAGCGACAGACTCGTTCATCTTTTTTTCTTGCCACTGGGTCTCTCAACGATCACGAACGCAGCTAGGAGGAATAAACTCGTTTCACGAAGGCCACCAACCGCTGACAAAGAGATAAGAGGCGTCGTTCTATACAGCGCGATATGCCGCAAACGCCATGTTTTGTGTAGATACATATGTCAATGTCCAGTCAACTGCTCTCCAACGGACAGGCGGACTCTTGAAACGCATAAAAAAGATTGCCAAACACTCGCACGCGAATGCATGCAAGTGTTTGGCAAATCGTGTATGTAATGTTAACGTTCTCAAAAATTCTCCACTCTTCAGAGCTCTTCGGGCCGGCCGGCGAACCCTTCGGTTTTCATCCGAGCGAAACGAATGGGAACGAGCTAGTAGAACGAAGATGAGGATTTTACATTGCCTCAGGTTATAATTTGATCACTGCGCCTCGGATTCGGAGCTCCTAGTTGAGATGCCAACTTAGTCGACGAGCTATTTTATTCGCTTTTGCCTTGATTCGTGGTCGTTTGTCTTTGTCGTTTGGATCTCGTACCGTTCCATTTATGGTTTTGCGCCAACCAAAACACGCTCAAAGGCCAACCGCGAGCAGCCAGGAGTCTGACGTAGGAGGAGGAGCAGATAAAAGCCAAAGTGCAAAGCCACCGCAAGCTGAAGCCATCGGCACGTGCTAGCCTTTGTCACTCTGTCCATAGCACCAATGCGTAAGCAACAGTGTCTGTGGCCTGTGCTGCTCTCTGATAGGCGGAATCGAGGGCTACATCGAGCTGCTATGGATCACACCAAAAAAACAGCCTGTATTCTACATATACCTACCCTGCAGGGTACCGCGAACGCACGACCATGTCCTGTGTGCCGTCGTGTAGCATGTACGGTCACGGATGTTACAATGATTGACGTTTAGCAACGTTTTTGTTCTAAATACGAAAAACATGTACGAGGTGTATTGTTTGTCTGGTGGAGGGCACTCCTCGCCCTGCGTTTTCCTTCGCTTCACGAGCTGTTCCCTCAGGGACAAAAAGGGTGGCGATTTTTGTACTGTAAGTCAAAGTCGGGGACGTGACCAAACACGACCAGTTGCATAAGGGGTACCCTGTGAACAGTAAAACTGCTGTTATTTGCCTATTTACAGCTCCTATATATATATATATATATATATATATATATATATACATATGGTGTTCAAAACGTATCGCGACTTTTGTGTTTTTTCAAAAATTATTCATTTATTCATGAATATCTATTTTGTCCCCTTCAAAGTAATCCCCATGAGATATTATACACTTGTGCCAACGGTTTTTCCAATCTTCGAAGCACTCCAAAAAACCATTTTTTTTTATCTTGTTCAGCTCCTCCTTCGATGCCGTCTTTATCTCGTCAAGCGTAGCGTAACGTCGTCCTTTCATGGGCCTCTTCAGTTTAGGGAACAAGAAAAAGTCACAGGGGGCCAGATCTGGGGAATACGGTGGCTGCGGCATCATTAGTGTGTTGTTTTTGGCCAAAAACTCGCGCACAAGCAACGATGTGTGAGCAGGGGCGTTATCGTGGTGCAAAAGCCAATTTTTGTTCTTCCACAAATCCGGGCGTTTCTGGCGGATTGCTTCGCGCAAATTGCGCATAACTTGCAGGTAATATTCCTTATTGACCGTTCTACCCTGTGGCAAGAACTCATGATGCAACACGCCCCTGCAATCGAAGAAAACTGTCAGCAAAACTTTCACATTCGACCGAACTTGGCGCGCTTTTTTCGGTCTTGGTTCGTGCGGCAGCTTCCATTGAGATGATTGAGCTTTGGTTTTCACGTCATAACCATAAACCCACGATTCGTCACCAGTTATGACCCTCTGGAGCAAATTTGGGTCGTCGCGGACAGAGTCCAACATCTCATTAGCAATGTTCATGCGATGCTGTTTTTGGTCGCAATTGAGCAATTTTGGTACGAATTTCGCGGCGACCCGTCTCATGCCCAAATCATTGATAAAAATCGAATGGCACGAGCCAATCGATATGTTTAGGTCCTCAGCAACTTCTCTAACGGTGATTCGACGATTGGCCAATACCATTTTCTCCACTTCATTAATTTTTTCGTCTGTTGTTGAAGTGCTCGGGCGTCCGGCACGCTCTTCGTCGTTCACATCTTCTCGGCCTTCTGAGAACATTTTGTACCACCGATAAACGTTGCTTCGGTCCAAGGTAGCTTCTCCGTATGCCACAGTCAACATTCGGAATGCATCCGCGGACTTAATTTCGTTTTTCACACAAAATTTGATACAGGTTCTTTGATCTATTTTTTTGAATAGGTAAAAATCGAAGACGATCCAAAACACGTGCAAGCAAAGCAGCTGTCAACAATTAAGTGAACATTCAAAATGGCCGAGCTTGTCGGCATAAGTGAGAGACATGAGTAACAACCTAACGCCACAAAAAAATCGAAATTCGAATATACGTAACCCGCGAAAATTCAAAAGTCGCGATAACGATTGAACACACCTCGTATATATATATATAATTTACTCAACAAAATAGTACTAGAACGATTATCATATTTTTCTTTCCAAATTATGTATATATTTATACGGCAACGACAGTATGACGGCGCTATTGAAGTCGTACCACTGTGTGCGATGTGGTTGATGGCGCCATTTATAATAAGGGTAATTTACCATGTTGACCTTGTGCAAATGGTGCGACTCGCGCGCCGGTCGAAAAGGAACGACGGGAAAGGCTTGTTCTGTGTGCCGCTACGCACATAAAAAAGCTACCGCGAACTTCAGCGTGGCCCGTACATTTTTGCGTAATGCAAACCGAGCATTTAAGAAATTTTTCTTGGAGCCTGATTTCGGCTCACAGAATTAAGCAGAAGTCGCCCGAGCTTAGTGTGCTCGATTTGGTACCTTAGGACGTCGGCTCTATGGGGCATGGCGTCACAGGGCAGGCCGTCCGTCACTCCTAGGAGATCTAGGAGTGCACACCCCGCCGCAAACTCCGGTAACTTTGGTTGGGTGTGTCTCCGCGCTAGAGATTGCGGTCGAGCAAGGTTCAGTTCTGCAGATCTGACACACCGGTCGTGCAGGTCGTGGATGGCGAGAACAATGCGTTGTTTTTGAGCGTTCGTAACGTAGACGAGGCACTGACGGCTACGATGCAGAGCTCGAGAGGCAAAACACGAGGCGACTCATGAATCGTGCGGATGGCGAAATAAGCGGAGGTAGCCTAAAGAGGGTTTTTTTGGACGGTCGCGCAAGGGTCCATACGGGTCCATTAGCGGAACTATCGGCAGCAGATACCAAAAACAAAGTCGGTATAAACAGTGTAGAGAAATTGCAGAAATAAAGGTGATAGAGGTGTTGGCAAAAACTCGCCGGCCGGCGCAGGCGAGGCATATCGCGTCGAAACCACTGACCGTACAGGTGTTGGCTACCAGCCTGCATGGATGGCCCAGGCGCAAAGGTATCCAGCAGCGCGCCCTAAGTATGCCCTTCTTATGGAGAAAGTTATAGCCTGCTAGCGGAGTTCACTGCGACGTTGACCCGAGGATCGAAGCGACACAATCATCGTCGTTGAACGGCTCCAGTACAGTATATGGAAAAGCCAGTTATACAATTCATATCAAGATGTACAATTGTATGATTAATTTAAATACAGCCCCGTAGTGATATGAATAATGAAGTTCGCTTGGTGTCTGCCTTGTTAGCGAGGAGGCTGCATTGCACTGACTGCCGTGGTGACATCTTACACATCCGGCAGCAATACGCGACCAGAAAGCAACGACTAAAAAGAAGATGTAGATGGAGCAGTGCCAACCGTGCGCTGCAAGCCCGAACCGTCGGAAAGCGCAGCATGGTCGGGCCTCGTTCTTGTTCTACCTCCGAGTTGTCGCCCACCCTACGCGCCACGGAGGTGACATGTCCTGCGAGGCACGCCGTTGATGATGGCAGCCGAGCTTTTGCCGAAATCTGTCCCCAGAGAGCGCCGTAAAACTGTTGCGGTGCAGTTTGTTTCCAGACAATGCAGCGATGGTAATTGAAGCAGCGACCACCGCCTACCTATGTATCTGTGTAGGCGCTACAGGCGACGCTTGAGAGCAACGTGGGCGGCGCTCAGACACAAATGACGAGATGGTTCGTTCTCACGCTTGAAATTCGCTATAAGCCGCCTCGTTTTTAGGTGTGGAAAAGAGAACTTCAAAAGTTCGCTACTGCTCTACCTGGATCATCAACGGTTTCATCACAATCATCATTGTACAGCGCTTATACAATGCTCTTTCTCTTTTTTTCTCGCTTAGTTCATGTTGGGTGGTCCATTTGGTCCAAAAGATGATACGGCGTTTCGAGGTACAATCCAACTATGTTTTTTTTTTATATAGGCAATTTATTTAATTTCATGATTACAGAGAAATATAAGTTACTAACTGCACATGGGCCTGTGAGGAATGCTACCAGTCGAGCTTATCCTCGAAGCAGCCCCTCAAATAAATGTATCCAAATAAACGTATTAATAGTTCTAGTAGTAGTAGTGGTCCCGGTGGCGTGGTGGATTAAGTCTGCGCCTCGCAACCGGAGAAGAATATGCATAGGTGCGCGGGTCCGAGCCCGAACGTTGCACCGATTTGTATTTATGGGGGTAGTCCGTCTCTGAATGAGCAATGTGAAAAACAGCTGCGTGGACGTTAAATCTTGGCGGAGGGTCAGTCCGAAAACTTTACCCTATAGTAGTGGTAGTTGTAGCGTTTGTCGTCTTGGGTCATAATGGTGGACGTATAACCGATACAGTCAGTAGGGAGGGTCGTTGGCGCAAGTGGCACGTGTTTTGTTGCACCTGTCCTAGCCAATTGACCCAGGACGTCCAGGACGCTGTTTGGGAGCTAGGCAAGAAGACGGGCGCCGTGCACGTCTTGACGGAGACGACGCGGTCAGGTTTATCTGCGTTGTTTTTCGTTTCCAGCCTTCTGACGACCTGTCTGCCTGCCTGCCTGTCTATCTTCTGCCAATTTTTCTTACTCACCTTGTTCTTACGTTTGTTTCGTCCTCTTTTTTCCCAGCATCTTCCTCAATCTCTCTCTTTCTCTCTCATCTGTATTTCTTCGTTTTGACGGCCTGTCGACTGTGACGGCGGTTACGCTGGTTTGTCTTAGGCTGACAACCACACACGGCCAATCCGTCAGTGTAAATCAATCTGTCAATGTACGTGTATGTACGTGTTAGACAATGACGAAGACGACCAACGTAACAGCAGCAGCAGCAGCAGCAGCAACAACAACACAACAACAACAACAATGTCGATGGCAACAGGAACAGCAGCAACAACAATAACAACAACAATGCCGATGGCAACAGCAACAGAAGCAGCAACAACAACAATAATGCCGATGGCAACAGCAACAGCAACAATAACAACAACAACAACAATGTGTGCGACAACAGCCGCAGCAACAACAACAACAATGTAGACGACAACAGCTGTAGCAACAACAACAACAACAACAATGTGGACGACAACAGCTGCAGCTACAACAACAACAATGTCGATGGCAACAGCAGCAACAACAACAATGTGGCCGGCAACCGCAACAGCAGCAACAACAATGTCGACGACAACAGCAACAACATCAGCAGTAACAGCAAGAACAACAATAGCAGCAGAAGCAACAATAACAACAACACGGCGAAGACGACGGTGGCGATTATGGCCTTCTCCTGGCGGCGGCACCGTGGCCCCCGCCTGAATCCGCTAACGAACAACCAACCAACCAGTGTCAGTCAACCAGCCAGCCAGCTTCAACGGCCGGTCTGCTCTGCCATCCCCTTCTGCCTATGCTATTCATTGTGCTTGTCTTATTCTTGCGTGTGTATTATTGTCCAAATGCACGCAGGACTACGGGTGCTAGGCGACTGCAGCTACTGCTACTAATGTTTCTGTTATTGTTGTTGCTTTGTTGTTATTTGTGTTGGTGTTGTTATTGATGTTGTTGTCGTTGTCGCTGCTGCTGCTGCTGCTACCCGGTGTTCGTGAGCGGCATCATCTTAGCGATGACGCCGCTAAGATGATAATAAATCCTCCGGCCTCCGGAACAAGGAATTGCTTGTTGTCTTGATGTTACTGAGCGAGCCGTTTCTACATAACCTGTCATTCGTTGCACCTATCCCAGCCTCTGCCGATGCTACTGGGTCGTCGCTAACGCTGTGGGCCTCGTTGTTGATTCAGTACGTCGCCGTGCGGCTTGCTCTCCCTGCCTCCTTCGTCAGCCCCACTGAAGGGTCTATCCGGCTGATGGCCGTAAGCCTATCTGTCATGTTTGCCGCCTATTGTCGATATTGCTTGCCTTGTCTTCTTTTGTCTGCTGTCGTGAATGCTGTCTTGGAAATTGAGCCGATTCCGCATACCTATTATAGATATGCCCACTATGACGTAGGTGCTCGTGTTCAATACCTTCCTGACTTCTGGGGGTTCGATCCCCCTGCCTTGGGGGAGCTTCGAGGATCCTGTTCTTGTGTTCGAACTGTCAGAACGATATACATTCGACGACGCATTAAAAACTACCTGGCACACTTAAGTGGCGTACGTGGGTTCTATGATTCGTGGTCGTTTCACGCAGTTGCGAGAATTTGTCGTCGATGAAAAAGCCCACATAAATTCGCACGGCTAGCATATACAAGCATTTCTTGTCATTGTATTTTGGCGTGTTGTCGACTTCTTTTCTCGAGGCGAGATGATATATCTATTACTTACCTTCAGGAGCTTTTGAAGGCCATACAGCGCTTTCCATATAATTACAACAAATTTTAAAACGAGTATATATATATATATATAAATAAGGATGCTGCCGTCATATTGGTCTACGCCCGATGTTTATGTGCGGGCAGGTGAATGTGTGGTCACGGGTACGAATGTGTTGCGCGTTCCGTGACTTAACGAGACGACCAGCCGGTTGCTGGTTTGAAATCGCCCCGGTCCCCGAGGAATAGTACTAACTGTAATCGCGAACGGATTAGAGGCGCAGATGTGCATTGCAATCAGATGCAGCACGGCCGCCTCTTAATGCCTATTCGCTCGCCCGCTGCTACGAATGTCACCCCCGAGGCGTCCCTTCGTCGAAGTCGACATTGTCGCCAGCCTTGCAATGGAACGAGTAACCACAGAGTGTGAAAAAGAGTGATTAATATATATATATATATATATATATATATATATATATATATATATATATATATATATATATATATATATATATATATATATGAGAGAAAGCGAGATATAGCAGAAGAGAGATGTCGTGCAGAAAGCAATTAGTCAAGCAAGGTGACAACAGAAACGAAGAAATCTAGCGCGTTGTCCGGGGCTATTGAGTGACTCAACTGATTACGAGCCTGTTGTGTGGAGAAGAACATTCGGTTTCGCCACCAGCCACCGCTCCCGACCTGACATACCTGTCTAGGTAGAATCAGATAGAACAAACGAAAAAGTGTTAGCGAAGCGTGCGGGCTAGCGAGAGCAAGAGAGAGAGAGAGAGATATACTGATTGAAGGTGAGCTGAGGTGACTACCATGGGCAATGAGCGGCATGTAAAAACGTCAACTTCAATGTTAGCACTTCACTTGATGTCTGTCGCCAGCACGACTAGAAGCTGGCTGTCTGGCTGGGTGGTAGAATGGGTGGCTGTACTTGGCAGTGGCGGGTGTGTTCAGTGCCTGACTTCGACTTCATCGACTCGACGAGCTCCGACGAGGGGGACAGACTTCAGCGAGGCGAACACTCGCTGACTCGCCGAGGGCGAGCGATCAACGCCAGCCACCGTCATCAGCGGCTTGCAGGTTGAACTGGTACTCTACATACAGCGCACTCGATTCGGGGAAGATGGTGATGAGACACACCCGCGATTACACGTTACCGTCTTTTAGAGACATTACATCAACAACAAATGATATGCTATGTCGTTCTTTTCAAACATCCCTTTGTCTCATTCGAACAACAGTCGACCGGTCGTACGACGGTCGGTCGTACCGTTTAGCCAGCGTTAGTGAGGCCGGCGTGAGAGCCTGAAGGCAGAGGTAGACAGCATTGTGGGGCCGCTGTTGCTGGCAGTACCATTGGGGCATTGGCTGGCGCGGGGGTTGCTGTTGCTTCTGCTGCTGCCGCTGCCGCGGTCTTCCATCGCGACGGGAGGCCATTGCAATGCGACGCCAGCCTGCGATAGATCCAGACGATAGGGAAGAAAAAGAAAGGGAGGAGAAGGAGACAAGGACGAAAACCCCGAGCACCCCCGCTCGCCTGCCCGCCCGAGGGGTGCTTTTAAACCCCTCCTGGCGGGGTCGTTCGGCGCAGTAGACTGTGTTGTTGGTTGTCGGCTGACGGTCTCCTGGGCCTCGTTGCGCGCGGTTAATACGTTCATCAGCTAGTTCTCTCGCACGACTGAGTACAAAGACATATACATACATACGAGAACATATCTACACAAAACGTACATACTCACACGAATACATAGACATACACCAAATACACAGGCGTCTTAGACACATAAACAGGCAGTCAAGCTTACGCGCTCACGCACACACAATCATGCTCTTAAATATACGACCCGCAAAAGCGCCTCCTTTACGCCAGCAGGGGTCACAAATAGCGTCGGCTCTCTTTCTATCTCTCTCTCTCACTCTCTCTGGTCACGAAGTCGGTCAGCGGAAACTACAGTAGCTACGCTTCTTCTGTTGACTCTGCAGTCGAGTCGGTTTGGTGTTGGCAATGAAGACAACGACACATGCGGCATGTTCGTATGTTTGACACTCGGAGAATGTGGGTCGGTGGTTTCGTCGAAAAATCTCAATTTTCGCCTTGCACATACACGCACATATATACATACATACATGTATGCATACATACATATGTAGGCACGGCGATGACTCGTCGTAATAGGAGCCGAGTCTCGTTAGAAGAACAAAACGTTTTCGAGATACTCTCTCGATTCTTAGACTCTTGAGAGCTCGCTCTTCCCATGAGCGAGAAAGGACATACAACTGTTGGCCGCCAGCCTGGCGAAAGACGAGTAGTAGAAGACTACATTGTAATTGTACATTTTAGCCTCGCCAGACCTCGGGAATGACACACGATACAAGCAATCGTAGAGCACAAACGCTCGACTCGACTTACTCGACGTTTCGTAATAGTAAGCCCGTTCTGGCTTAGCTCGGTGACGATCGTGGAGTTTACTTTTCACTGTATACAATACCCATGTATCAAACAAATGGCGCAGGCCGGTGTCACGTCGCCGGCGTAAGCTTGTTATCAAGTGCGCTCCGAGTGGGGGCGACCCCACCGTCGTTTGTAGGAGAGACCTCTGATCGCCTGAGAGGGAAAGCTAAACGGGAGCAATCGCTTTTCCAGAAATGACCTTTTGTGGCAGCAGATCACCTTTTACCAAACAGACCTCTATGTCGCGACGTTATCCCCTCCCTCCATTGGCGGCGGAAGTGTAAGTATCTCTCTCTCTTTTGGCAGTCGTAGTTGTAGTAGTAGTAATCGTAGTAATATAGCAGTCGTAGTAAAAGTAATAGCGGCTTGCATTACTAATAGTACCCGTCGAAGTTTTAGTGGTAGAGTAGCAGACGCAGGGCAGCTTTTGCTAGGTGGAGTTGGGGTTGTTCATTGTCTGTCCCCAGCAAGACGACGTCCTTGTCTGCCCCCTTCTGCCAAGCGGGCGCCAATGGGCGTAGCAACAGCAGACACAGATGTTTGGGGTCCGCCAGCAGACACAGATGTTTGGGGTCCGCCAGCAGATATAGATGTCGGGGGTCCGGCAGCAGATATAGATGTCGGGGGTCCGGCAGCAGATATAGATGTCGGGGGCAATCGGCAACAGCAGCAGCACGCCGAACCAGAGCGCTTCCATAAGAGCCGTGCTACGTACGAGCACTGAGTGGATAGGAAAAGTACAACAACAATAAGCAACAACGCATGAGCCGTAACAGCACCCGCCACGCTAAGGACGATGTCCATAGCGTCCTATGCGACGGGCCGACCAACCGGCCTCCTGTGAGACCGAAGCATTATGAGGAATCGGATTTCGAGTTTCATATCTCGAGTCTCGAGCCGCCAAAGAATGAGTTCTTTGCGGAAGCGCGCTTGCGAAACGATTCGACTCGCCATTGTGCCCCGAACATGTCGATGATCATCGTCATCACACCACGTGACGACAGCCAGCCAAAGTACGCCAACCAAGAAGTACGCCTCCTTCTTTCCTTGCTTGCTTTCACCGAGCATGTGAACGAGCCGCCCATTGCGGTGGTTTGCTCGGGACCATAGATACCCAGCCAGTCGGTTGCGGTCGGTATTTTCGGTGTTCGTCGTCCCTTTCAGCGACTGCACGAGCGGCAGCAGGCGCCAGCCAGCCAGGCAGCTGGCCACGAGCTATCTGCTGCGATCCGCTTAGGCCATTATGCTTGCTGTGCTGATGCCCAGTTGGCTGCGTCGGCGGCGGTCGCTTGGTTGGGTAGATCGGTGGTCGGTCATTCTGTCTCTCTGTCTGTGGCAGCCGAGAGCCGCGCGCGGAAAAGAGCCGAAATCGGAACTTTGCTTCCATGGCAGAGGACGAAGGAGAAGAAGACGAAGCAGAGTGTCTGAGAGTGTCTGCAGTGCGTTGGCGAGATGAGAGGTGCAAATGCGCATATACGTAGGAGGAGTGAGAACACAAAGAGAGAAAGAATATGAGAGAGAGAGAGAGAGAGAGAGAGAGCGTGCGCACGCGGGGAGGAAGAGAGTGAGCCAGTGAAGGAAATAGGCGCGTATTTTTCCACGGCGTAGAGGGCTGCTAAGGCACAACATCTTTCCTTACAGCCTATCGTGCCAAGCAGATGACTGGAAAGTCCTCTTCTTGGCAACCTTGGCAACAAGCCAAGAAACGCTGAGGCGGACAGGGGCAACGCTAGCAATAGTAGTAATAGTAGTAGCAACAGCAACAGCAACAACAACAACAACAGCAGCAGCAACAACAAGCTAAGTTCTTCATGAGCTTTCATGGGTCAGGTTATTTTCGTTTCATATGATGATGATGATGATGATGATAACGGTGTTTATAATAGTAACGGTGCTAGTAGACATCGTAGATCTACACCACCGATTCTTCTTCCCGCTCCTGGCCTCCAAGATGGAACTCGGCAAAAGTGCGCAGCAGTTGCGCTAACAGCAGCAGCAGCAGAAGTTTTCACCTTTGCCACCGCTGCCGGCTACCACCACCACCACCATCACTAACCAGGCTTTCCGCCGGGTGAGGTTGGCGTGCCAGAAATATGCACAAAGGCATGGCGGAGAAAGACACAAGTACGTAAGCGCGTCGCACGTCTGCATGTCGACGTGCATGCATGCACGCGGATATCGCAGCACACTGCGCCAGCCTACAGCCTAGTCTAGCATAGCCGTCGTCGTAGAAGCAGAGGCCACCCTGTAAAAGCTGATGTCATCCTGGGAACATTTGCTGGAAGTTTGCTATAGCTGGGCGACATGTTACAAAGTCAGTAAGCCCAGCTCGCGGACCGCGCGTACAAATGTACTTTGTACGTCCGTATACATATGAGACTGCTTCCAATCGGCGGGGACTGAAACTGAAAGCCTGCAAAAAACGAAGAGAAACGAACAGCCCTTTCAAATCGAGACCGTCGAGTGTGGCGTCGGCTTCTTCAAGAAGCCGCTACCCTCTCGCCTCATATATTATATATGCGTGTAGGTACGGCACTGGCGAAGACATTGTGTGCAGCACGCCAGCACCAGGCTTTTATTGCTATCGCACGCCAAGTGTTGTGGTAGCGTGGGCCAACCGCTTCGTTAACGTCAAACTAGCTTTTTGCCAAACACTTAATAGCACCGTATGTTTTCTTCGTTGCACCACATTCAAATGACGCCAATGTGCTCGTGTGAATATATATATATATATATATAAGTCTGATATATACCAGACTTTGTTCTCTGACACAAACGCGTAACTTGGTTGAGCTTAGTTCAACCCGACAGAACTGCGTTTTTCAGCATGTCACGTATTTTGCGATAATATCTTGATAACCGTGATATTCCCGTAGTATGAACAAATACATATATGTGTGGATATTTACTGTACTTACTTGTACAGGACTGCATTAACGTAAAAGGACTGCACTTACGTTTAAAATGACTGTACGTTCCTGCAGACAATTGGCGGCTCTGGCGCAAACGCGTAAATTTGCAAAAAAAATCGCCTTTCTTCGAAATATTGTGTCTAACGGTTGCTGCATTTCTATAGATATATAAACATCTTGCTTCTTCCTAATTTGTAGTCTGACGGGGATAGCATGGACATCACTCTTCTAGGGCACTAAAATTAGCCATGATATATAGCGTAGACACATATCCAAAGCCTTCAGTATTTGCGGTTAGACCTGACTCACTGTGCTCACTACCAACCTATATATATATATATATATATATATATATATATATATATATATATATATATATATATATATAAGGCAATATTAAAGTGCCGGCATAGAGTAATCTTGTAGCTTTTGATCTCAGCCAGCTTCATTGGTATTCTATGCCCATGGTCTATATAAACGCAGATGGCTCAACATCATTGTGCGCCAGTGCGCCTGAACGTCTGAACGATGGCCTCTGTCTCGCTGTGTCTCGTAGCGGCTGGTGCTCGTAGTAAAGCCGCTTAATCAAATCAAACATACACAATAGACAATCGTGTTAGCGGCGTTAGTAGTTTGCGCGGCGAGGACGAGCGCAGGGCGATGCAAAGGGGGGGGGGGGGGTCAGCGGTTCCTTCATTCCGGCAAAGAGCACCCCCGACGCTCGGATCTCGGCTGACCTCCCTTGTTGGCCTGTTTGGTCAGTCGTCGTTGTCCGGCAGCATCAAGCTGCAGTTAGCTGGTCCAGCTGGGTTATCGAGAATTGTACAGTTGTTGTTGTTGTTGTTGTTGTTGTTAGCACTGGCTTGTTGTGCGACCACTCGCTCCCGTATCCTCACCATCATCATCAACAACATGATCGCCGTACAACCATCTTAGCATCCCTGACGTAGAGATAACCAACTAACGAAAGTGAGAGTGAGGTGGTTAGAAAGGGAGAGCGAGACAAACTACCCGAAGTATGAAGCTCTGAAGCGAGAGAGAGATATAAGACGTAGTGTGAAGTGGTGGTACGGCGTACATATAGTTGTGTATGCATGCCTATACGTAAAAACATATAGGCAAAATGACCATAAGCAACTTGTAAGCAAGTAAAACCGCTGGGCGTCACGATCACTTCACCCGTCTCTCTCTCTCGCTCTCCCTCTCTCATGTATCTCCCTGTATCTTTCTACTTCGCTTCATCATAGTATGTATATCGGTCTACCTTGAGAAGAGCTATCTATGTCTTGGTAGTATTATCAGAAGAGGTTTTAGTAAATTTGTCTTCGATATTTGTACTCGATACCGAGCAAGATGGCTTAGCTGCAAAGACTTTGCCTTGCATTTGGAAGGCTTGGGTTCGAAACCCAGACCGGCCACTCTTAAATTGGTTTGCATGGTTTCGAATTTAGACAAGGTAAATGCCGGAGTGGAATAAAAATCAGCCATGACATGAAGAAAAACCGTACACTGTATAGCCTTACAGACAACCCTTTAAAAAGTTAAATACAAAAAAAATAATAAATAAAAAACATTATATTGACGGCTCATCAGTGAGTCGGCTTGTTGACGCAAAGCATGTCGTCCAGGTTTCTAGTTTGGACATATGATGTCTACTGGCGTGTATAGTACATACTGTGACGGAACTCCCACCGTGAAACGATGGTTATCTGTTGATGTTGTGGTGTGGTACGTTAGCCCAGGCTAACATAAAACACAACTACATCAACAACAACGACAACAACAACACTAACAACAGCGCCAATAGTAACTTAACAGCACCAACTAAAGCTGCACTAACAAGAGGCTTCACGTAACCTGAAAGGCCGGACGAAGTTGAGTGAAAGAAACACACTCGCCGTTTATCTATACGGGATACTTAAGACTTCTTCAAGAGCAGCAGTTTTACTATCCGCGGCAACCTCATCCTCATAATCAGCGGCTTTGATGCTAGACAGATTGATGATGATGATGGGGTGGGTGGCTGCCGAATCCGGCGGGTCGCCGAAGTGTTGATGTTGCTGCTGTTGCTAGTGTTGTTAAGACAGTCGTCGTCGTCGTTGTTGTTGATGTTGTTGTTATTGTACTCTCACTCAGTAGAGAAGGCCAACAAGGCGGATAAGGCAAAGAAGCTGTTTTTCTTCTCCTGCTCGTGGTTATCTCCCGGCTCGTCGTCAATCCACGTCGTTCCTTCGTCGGCTCCCTTTCCGTTATTTCTTGACAGTCAAGTCAGTCAGTCCGTCCGTCCGCCAGGTCAGGTCAGGTCTCTCTCTCTCAAGTCAAGCAGTCAATCGACCGGCCAACCGACCGCCCAGCCGCCAGCAGCAATTGAATTCTATGATATTTTTGCGGTTCCGCCGGCCTGCCCCTATGGGTCGAGTGGCGTCGTGTGCGAGCCCAGGCCCAGGCCCGGGCAGGTATTCGATAGACAGTTAGGGGCCGAGCGCGTTTGGCCGTTGAGCGTTTCCGCACGCACGATTTCCGAATCCACTCGAACGTCATAGTCAGGCCTCTGCTGTCGTCGCCTCGTCCACTGTTGTGCCGCTAGTTCGCCGCCGCTGCCACCCCGCCCCCGAACAGACGTGACCGGTCGGAGCAGGTCGGACCAGCTCTCGGGAGTGCTGCTCAAGTGTGCTGCTCTTCAAGACAGACAGAGGTACAGACAAATAGACAGATAGACAGATAAATAGGTTGGTAGATAGATAATAGATTGGTAGATAGATAGATAGATAGATAGAGAAATTGATTGATACAGGGAGGAAGAGCAAGACAACGAGGAACAGAAGGGAAGCACAACACACGCAGCGGACAATGGCCCCGTGGTGATCAATGCGCCGGGTCTGATCAAGCGCACTCGAATCATCTCGTACCTTATAGTCTAACGCACCCATTTGAAGTCCACCCACCCCGATAGCGAGGAACTGCTTTTTGCAGTTATAGTAGTTGTATGAGTAAATACTATGGACTTCGACTGCTACAACTTACTCTGAGACGCGCTGAGAGATCTACACCTAGTATGTTTTTTTACAAATTATATATATATGGTTTCGGAATATTACCAGTATTATATGTATGATATATCGTCCTTTAGAATTAACTATAGAATTCCTTGGAGCTGGAAAAATAACCAAACACGTTTGTTCTAAGTGTTTGACTTTTGCAAACAAAATTAATCTCAGCAAAATAGCAAAACAGGGAATCGAGCGCATCAATTTTCTTATATAGGTAGTTCAATAAGTTCTTAGAATGAGCTTTTAGAATTCGAATTTTGGCACGCTTTCACCGCTAGTAGGAACTGCAACTTTTCGACTGCTAGCACTCAATATATTATGGTGATTGGCCGTTGCGATTTCGTTTGATAGCTTTTCCCGTGCAACGTATCGGCGTGGATTTTTAAAAATGGAGAAAAAAGAGTATGTTGGAAAAGACTATGTTGGAGAAAAAAAGCAGAATAACGATTTTTATAAATTTCATCCCACTCCTAAACAAGACGTTTCCGCGTCCTCCCTCCATAGGGAAAAATTATTTTCTTGCCGAGTTCTATCAAACCTCGAAAGAAGTACAATGCTCCCTGAATGACCCTGTATATATATATATATATATATGTGTGTGTTGTGTGTGTGCTCTTTGCTGTGATTTCGTCGGATCGTTAAAGGCCTTCGATGTTTGCATACTGGCTGTCACTATGCATACACATCAATTATTTTCCTATCATGACTCCAACGTTGGCAACAACGCCATCAGTTGGCAGAACGGTTCACTCAGTCTGCAGGCGTCACTTTGATTAGCAACCCTACACGGCGGAGTCGAGTTCATGATAAGGTCGTTTACGCTTTACGCCGTCTCCCTTGCACATCCCGTTTCTCCCTTTCTTCTATATATAGCTCGTCCGTTCTCTTTCTCACGTATTGCTTCTTTTTGTCATCTTTTTGATCGACCTTCGTTCAGTTTCCGCTCTAACGACGACAATTCAATGAATGGCATAGCAATAAGGGGACGACCGTCCCCACGATAATCGCTTGCGTTTCTATCATCATATACACCATGTTTTTTGCCGTCTGCAACCTGCGCGTCTAGCTTTTCTAGAACTACACCCACCCCACTGTGGGAGGCAAAGAAGGGGGCACTGCAACTCGGAGGGTAGCCGTGTCACTGCACACATACGTCGCATAGGTCCGGATAAACAGACCGGCGGGCAGCGGACTCGTAGGCCCTTTGCAGACGCGTTGGTAACGGCGCCAACGGCGAGCCTGGGGCTCTGAGACGTTGGCCGCTACCCGGCCCGCTCTCGATTGGGCCTCCCCGTTGGGCCTGCAATGGTGGGCGGCCTTAGTGAAAAAACCCCATCAGGCTCCTCGGTCAGCGGTGGCGGCTGTGGGCCCCATTCTGACTTTATCCGCTTGGGTCTTTCTCCCGTCTCCCGAACGATCCAACGGACGGCCTGCCTGCCAACCCGGCGGCTCATTTCTCGTTGAGCCGGCCCGGGCGCCTCTTTGGTTACCCGGTGGCCTTAAGGCGCCCCCGGTGCTTCGTTTCCTAAGATGCGCCCGACGCTCCTAAGATACTCCGGCGGCGCAAAGCTGTCGCCATTCTGGCGGGCGATGCAAAATGGGCTATGGCGGGCACCAGCTATCACCACCGCTCCCACCGCCGCCACCATCACCCCCGCTTCCTTCTCCGCGACTGCCCTTTGTTTAACGACAATGTAGGCAGTTCTCTAACATGATGATTCATTGTCCCTCATAAAGCCGGGCTTTTTTAGCCCAGCTCGACCAACCCGCGCGTCGTTCGCCGATGGCCGCCTCTAGAGCTCGCATGCGTTTGCTTGCCGTTACCACCGAACGCCATTGCTGCTAGCTTGCGCGTTTGTTGGGAGGGTTCGTTTGTCGTCCTCGTAATAATCATCACCATCATTGCCACTATCATCACTATCATCATCGTGACCATCATCATCATCGTGAGCAACCCGGCCTTTTGCTTTCGCATGTCCAAATGGCTGTTTTAGCTTGTCGTCGCCGCGGTCGTGGTCGTCCCTACTAAGATGGCCTTCTTTTTTGTGTCGTCCATTCGTTCATCCGCTTCGTCCTTTTCGATGGAGACGGATACCAGTTGTTGCAGGTTGTTGGGTTACCCTACCAAACGACCAAACAAGTAACTCACCCACATACAACACTCCAACCCACACATCCATCCACCCACTCCTCCCTCATCCCGCACTCTATCTCGTTCCGTGTGCGTCCTTAACCCCCACTGACCCTAATGTTGCGTCCTTTAATTTATATCTCGTGTCTCTCTTGCTTTCCTCCTCTCCTACGTTCTTCCTCCCCCCCACTCGCTCTCTCTCTCTCTCTGCCCACTAGCCTTTTCCCTATCTATCTCCCGTTTCTCATATGAGCAGCCGGCCGTCAAATGAACAATCTTTGGGATTTGTCAGATCCAGCCTGGCGGTCGGTCTCAGCAGGACGCCCACAGAACAGCAGTTGCCACGACAGAATGCCGGCCGTGGCGCTAGCTGCAGCTGGAGAAGCAGCGGCAGCAGCAGCATCACTCGGTGCAAATATAGGACTGCCTCGCAGGCGCGTAGATTGTTGTAACGACGGTTGTAAAACGCTAGGCACGCTTCAGCCTATATTGGCTGCAGCTGATCGTGATTGTATCGACCGCTGACATCGTCTCTTTCTCTCTCCCTCTCGGTATCGTTCCTGTGACCCATACACACACACACACACACGCAATCCCACGCCCGTTCCCGAGCTGTCCTGTCAGCCCCCACTTTCGGCACCCTGGCCGATGAACGACCGCCGCTACCAGCAGTAGCAGCAGCAGTTTGTAGGAGCGAGCATGACCCGATAGACTACGACACTGTTGAAGGACTTGCGCTCAAAGTGCTACATTATTCTTGCCAGCACTCATACTCGGGACATGCGAGTATATTTAGACATATAAACAGCAATATATATTATATATATATATA